>WHVD01000132.1:0-228746 GCA_015178975.1 Hysterangium stoloniferum | reverse complement strand
TCCTCCTTGTTCCTGCCCCTCAGTGGCTCATCTCCCTTGGCATGCTTCTTCCCAGCGATGTGAGTTTCTGACTTTGTCCTCCTTGTCTGATCCCTCATGGCTTCATCTCCCTTGGCATGCTCTTCCCAGGAAGTGAGTTTCTGACTTTGTCCTCCCTGTCTGCCCCTTATGGCTCATCTCTCTTGGCATGCTCTTCCCAGCTTGTGAGTTTCTGACTTTGTCCTCCTTGTCTGCCCCTCAAGGCTCATCTCCCTTGGCATGCTCTTCCCAGCGAGTGAGTTTCTGACTTTGTCCTCCTTGTCTGCCCCTCATGGCTCATCTCCCTTGGCATGCTCTTCCCAGCGAGTGAGTTTCTGACTTTGTCCTCGTCTATCCCTCATGGCTCATCTCCCTTGGCATGCTCTTCCCAGCTTGTGAGTTTCTGACTTTGTCCTCCTTGTCTGCCCCTCATGGCTCATTTCCCTTGGCATGCTCTTCCCAGCTTGTGAGTTTCTGACTTTTTCCTCCTTGTCTGCCCCTCATAGCTCATCTCCCTTGGCATGCTCTTCCAGGGAGTGAGTTTCTGACTTTGTCCTCCTTGTCTGCCCCTCATGGCTCATCTCCCTTGGCATGCTCTTCCCAGCGAGTGAGTTTCTGACTTTGTCCTCCTTGTCTATCCCTCATGGCTCATCTCCCTTGGCATGCTCTTCCCAGAAGTGAGTTTCTGACTTTGTCCTCCTTGTCTGCCCTCATGGCTCGTTTCCCTTGGCATGCTCTTCCCAGCAAGTGAGTTTTGGCTTTTTCCTCCTTGTCTGCCCCTCATGGTCATCTCCCTTGGCATGCTCTTCCCAGCTTGTGAGTTTCTGACTTTGTCCTCCTTGTCTATCCCTCATGGCTCATCTCCCTTGGCATGCTCTTCCCAGCAAGTGAGTTTCTGACTTGTCCTCCTTGTCTGCCCCTCATGGCTCATCTCCCTTGGCATGCTCTTCCCAGCTTGTGAGTTTCTGACTTTGTCCTCCTTGTCCCTCATGCTCATCTCCCTTGGCATGCTCTTCCCAGGAAGTGAGTTTCTGACTTTGTCCTCCTTGTCTGCCCCTCATGGCTCATCTCCCTTGGCATGGTCTTCCCAGCGAGTGAGTTTCTGACTTTTTCCTCCTTGTCTATCCCTCATGGCTCATCTCCCTTGGCATGCTCTTCCCAGCAAGTGAGTTTCTGACTTTGTCCTCCTTGTATCCCTCATGGCTCATCTCCCTCGGCATGCTCTTCCCAGCAAGTGAGTTTCTGACTTTGTCCTCCTTGTCTGCCCCTCATGGCTCATCTCCCTTGGCATGCTCTTCCCAGGATGTGAGTTTCTGACTTTGTCCTCCTTGTCTGCCCCTCATGGCTCATCTCCCTTGGCATGCTCTTCCCAGGAAGTGAGTTTCTGACTTTGTCCTCCTTGTCTGCCCCTCATGGCTCATTTCCCTTGGCATGCTCTTCCCAGCTTGTGAGTTTCTGTCTTTGTCCTCATTGTCTGCCCCTCATGGCTCATCTTCCTTGGCATGCTCTTCCCAGCTTGTGAGTTTCTGACTTTGTCCTCCTTGTCTGCCCCTCATGGCTCATCTCCCTTGGCATGCTCTTCCCAGGATGTGAGTTTCTGACTTTGTCCTCCTTGTCTGCCCCTCATGGCTCATCTCCCTTGGCATGCTCTTCCCAGCAAGTGAGTTTCTGACTTTTTCCTCCTTGTCTGCCCCTCATGGCTCATTTCCCTTGGCATGCTCTTCCCAGCTTGTGAGTTTCTGACTTTGTCCTCCTTGTCTATCCCTCTTGGCTCATCTCCCCTCCCAGGAAGTGAGTTTCTGACTTTGTCCTCCTTGTCTGCCCCTCATGGCTCATGTCCCTTTGCATGCTCTTCCCAGGGAGTGAGTTTCTGACTTTTTCCTCCTTGTCTGCCCCTCATGGCTCATCTCCCTTGGCATGCTCTTCCCAGCGAGTGAGTTTCTGACTTTGTCCTCCTTGTCTATCCCTCTTGGCTCATCTCCCCTCCCAGGAAGTGAGTTTCTGACTTTGTCCTCCTTGTCTGCCCCTCATGGCTCATGTCCCTTTGCATGCTCTTCCCAGGGAGTGAGTTTCTGACTTTTTCCTCCTTGTCTGCCCCTCATGGCTCATCTCCCTTGGCATGCTCTTCCCAGCTTGTGAGTTTCTGACTTTGTCCTCCTTGTCTATCCCTCATGGCTCATCTCCCTTGGCATGCTCTTCCCAGCAAGTGAGTTTCTGACTTTGTCCTCCTTGTCTGCCCTCATGGCTCATCTCCCTTGGCATGCTCTTCCCAGCGAGTGAGTTTCTGACTTTGTCCTCCTTGTTTATCCCTCATGGCTCATCTCCCTTGGCATGCTCTTCCCAGGAAGTGAGTTTCTGACTTTGTCCTCCTTGTCTGCCTCTCATGGCTCATCTCCCTTGGCATGCTCTTCCCAGCAAGTGAGTTTCTGACTTTGTCCTCCTTGTCTATCCCTCATGGCTCATCTCTCTTGGCATGCTCTTCCCAGGAAGTGATTTTCTGACTTTGTCCTCCTTCTCTGCCCCTCATGGCTCATCTCCCTTGGCATGTTCTTTCCAGGATGTGAGTTTTTTATGTTTCTTCTCCCTGTTTCCGGCTTCTCTTCCTGGGTGTGGTGTGATCTCCCTATATTTTGGAATTGTTCCTATTTTCTCCTTTTCTTTTGTTCTTTTATTTTATTGATAATTGTGTTGTCCTCATTCTTTTATTCCCTCAGAATCACTACTCCCAACAATGCTTTTTCTCCATCTTGACACATCCAAGATATGAGGTGTGATAAATTTTGTGAATATATAGCTAATGGTTACCATTGGTTTATTTCACCTCTCAGTCATGTTCTGGCTTGCCTCAATGCAGGGTTGTCTGGCTTAGCATTGGTACCTTGCACTTACCTGTTCAACTTGTTTCACTCTTTAACACATAATTCTTAGCTGCCATGGTCATCAGTTGCCATTTGCTTGATGCTCCACCAAATCTGGACTTTCAGGAGACTGCTAAGTCTTATATGGCTTCCTCAGCTAGGACTTTGGTAGATGATGTGAAGAAAGTATATCAGAAAGCAATTTCTTGTGGTAATGGAGACAGTGATGTGGTCTTTGAGATAATGAAGAAGAATGTCCCTGGTATGTTTCTTTACCTTTGATTATCTGCCAATGATGATGCTTAATGGCCCACTTGTGGTTGTTATAGCTCTCACCACTTCTAGTCAGTACTAGCTTTCATTTGTCAAATATGTCATGGAAGACCAGGGGGAGTACTTTGCTTCCCCATGTACATGTTGCATGGTGTGCAACAAATGATCATAGTTTGGATACATCTATTTCTGTATATTGCAAGTCTACACATACTTTGGAGTTCCATCCTTGTTGTTCTTTATGCACAATACATATATGTACGTCTGTGAACATAGTACTATTATCTCACAG
Organism: Hysterangium stoloniferum; assembly: GCA_015178975.1. NCBI lineage: Eukaryota > Fungi > Basidiomycota > Agaricomycetes > Hysterangiales > Hysterangiaceae > Hysterangium > Hysterangium stoloniferum. The sequence continues at coordinate 225,305 of WHVD01000132.1, read as the reverse complement.
TTTTGTGAACTGTCTGGTCAGTGTATGCTTGAAAGTTCACCAACAATGATGGATAAGCTATAAATTCAGTTTCAACCATAGTTATTAGATCTCATTACATTCATTTGGTTAGGTATTTACTACTGTGTTTGGTAACCTGATGTTCCATGGATGAGTAGGTTCTTCACTGTTCCTGGGTGGGTCCATGTATGTATGTACATACATAACCAACTGACCTCATTTGGTTTTATATATCATTATTTCTCATACAGTATATTGTTCTCAAAAACTATTACTTGTCCTGATATGCTTAATCATAAACTGCTTTGAATAACCTTTTTTCCTCATCTTCCTCCCAAGGATGCTGTGGAGCAGTTATTATTAATGGAAACATAATGAGACATTTCACCCACATGAGGACAATCTATCTTGATATGTTCTGGGCCTCAACATATCCAACATTCCTTGGAAGGCTTGACAGCACTCCTTTGTCACTCTTCTCAACAAACAGTTTCCCATGAGATTTGCCTTGTACAGAGTTCAATTTTTCAAAGCCAATGTTCTTAATCAAGTTCCTCTCTTTTGTCTTGCCAATAAGAATGTGGTTAGGTGCAAGCAGATCATCCTCAACCTCTAGATGTGACTCATCCCATTCCATCAACATGGCTCTAGACTTCTGGAACCAGTAGCATTCTGCATGCATTTGGTTCCAAGCATTCATCAGAGCCTCTTGTAAATTGTTCTGTAAAGTCATGATGTCATTGATAGGTTGCCCCTGCAGTAAGTAGAGCCATTCTGTGGACAGAGCCACAATTAAATGGTGCATTTCTGCCTTCCTATCCTGACAGAAACCATCTAGAAAGTGATAAAGCTTGATTCTTCATTGAATACACTGAACTGGGGTTTCACGATCATGACTTGGTTAATGAAACCTCATTTCCTCCCATTCTAAGGCTAAGGATTCACACCAGTGAGTCCCCAATAATACCTTGACAATTTCCCAGAGGAAAGATATGTGGGGTCAACTGAACTCAGTATGATGGTCATTGTAATCCTGTTGGTCTTACCACAGACACATATGCACATCACACCAACACTGACCACTCATGGATTGTCTTCCTGATAATTCCTCTTCTGGTAGCTGTACCACCCCACTCACCTATTATTGCCAGGATTGTTCTCCTTTTTTCATCTCACTGCCCTGATCTATGCAATCTTTACACTTTGGCCATAAAAAATAATGAGTTTTGTTGTAGCATTTATGAGGCATATACAGTGGCTTCCAATACTGTCCCAATGTTTTGGTAATTCTCAATAAATGCTTTATAACCTACCAAATAAATTTTCTAGAATAGTGAAAATATTCTCACATATACCTTAGCATCCTAGCTTGGATATACCTAAATATTACATAATATAGATGGCTATTGGTGTCACAGTGAATATTTAAAAATGACCAATCATTGGGACAGTTTTGCAACCACTCTTTTAGAATCAGATATCTTGTTATTCTAGTACTTTGTATGGCCTCCCTTAGCCTTTATTACAGCATCAAGTCTTCTGGGCATACTTTCTATCAGTTTCTGACACTCCTGAGGCTCAATCCTTTGCCATTCCACTTCCACCCTCTCCCATAACTCCCAAACTCCCTTTGGTGGTGAGGAATATTTTTGTAGCTGTTTCTTCAGATGATTCCAAAGATGCTCTATGGGATTTAGATCAAAAGACTGTGCTGGCCAGTCTAATACCTGAATCTTTTTTTTAGTAAACCATTCTTGTGCCATCTTGGATGTATGTTTTGGATCATTATCTTGCTGGAAAATGGCCTTATCTTTTGGAATCTCCAAATCTCCAATGCTCTGGGACAAGTTCTGATCCAGGATCTCCATTGTGCAGAATCCATCCTTCCTTCAATCTCTTCAAGCCTTCCCACTCCATTCCAACCCATACAGCCCCAGACCATGGTATTTCCACCTCCATGCTTGACAGTAGGTTGGGTTATCCTATCAGAAAGTGATTCTCCAGCTTTCTTCCACACATATTGATGTCCATCTGACCCAATCCTATTGATTTTGGTCTCATCAGTCCACACAGTCATCCACTGTCCAGTGTTGGTATTTGAGGGCAAAGCTTAACTTGTGTTAAGAACTGGAAACTGACTAATGTTGGTGGCTGACAGGGACCGATCTGAAGGACTTGGCTTCAGCTTATGTGCTGCGCCCTCGCAAATATCCGTAGGTGTCCTTAAATTTCGGACTGGTGAAGACTAATCCTAAAGAGTTCCTTTTGGCGAGATACTGATCAGAACTGAAGGACAAGTCGAGTGTCGGGCCAAGGGGTCGGGGCCAGAAGTGGGTGAGCACATGCGAAGGTGGATGGGGGGATTCTTAGTATGAGACTGTTACAGACGTATGAGGGTATTCTGAGTCGATATTCTGATTGCCTAGTAACTACAACTACAGTGGGTTCATATACAAGTGACAGGTGTCTAGAAAATACTAACAGGGAGAAGGGCGGAAAATGGTATTAACAATAAGCTTGACTAGGAACGGGAAGTTTATGATTAGTTTGGAGGCCGATGATAACCGAGAGCGGAATTACGATAAAAGGAAATAGTTCGAGGACTACAAATATAGATAGACATATGTGAAACATAGGATAGAACAGATCAACATGATGAAAGGGGACGTATTAAAGCTTAACCAGACAGAAAAGGTGTAGTCGGGTTTGAATGGCCAGAAGGGCATACATCAGCGTCGGGGAACCGATGGCTTCTGAGATATTGTCTTGATTGAAGACAGACAAATACAACGATATACCATCGGGGACCATTGGCATGTGAAGGGTCACGACACAGTCATAACAGTGTCCCCTCATTTGGCCGAAATCCCAAGGAGGCCGAAAATCTAGATCGTGTACGTAAAACAACGTTGGGTACGGGTTGTGTGTCAAAACGTCATGTGACTGGAAAAATTTTCGCATATAAAAATTGGAAGGTTACAAGGCGCTTGACTCTTCATCCTTTCCTTTCAACCACGATGTCGTTGAGTTCTGGGGCGAAACCCATCCCTGTCAGGCTGAAGGTAACCCCCTTGCCAGGTCCGAGTGGGACACCGAATGCACAAGAACGTCGTCGCCAACTAGAGGCGAGAAAAAAGGCACGCGAGGAGGAGGAATGTAAGGAGATGGAGGAGTTGAAAGCGATCGAGGTGGCCGAGGCGGAGGAGAAGAGACAGGCAGAGGTGGAAGCTACACGCAAGCATCGGGAGGCCGAACTCGCGAGAAAACAACAGCAGGAGGCCGGTCAGGCCCGAGAGGAGGAGGTGAGAAAGAAACGAGAAGGGAAGGTAAGTCAGGAGAAGCATCACACTGCGAATATCTACTAATGTTCTCTTCTCAGCGGAAGGCAGTATCGCTGTCGGCCTCCGATGAAGAGGATGAGGAAGACAATGATGAGGTTGTAGGGCCTTCGAGCCCGAAGGTGCTTTTGTTATATATATATATATTTTGAGGTTACTGACTTTTAGTGACAGAGACAAAAGGGGGCCCCCAAGGCGGGGCCCGAAAATGATCCAAGGTGTAACCGCTGCACTGCTCGGAATCGAGCTTGCCATCCTTGGGCAAACGGTCGGGGCCGCACATGCCAAGAGTGTGCAGGTCAAAAACTCGGTTGCACCTTCCCGGGGACCAACGTGAGTGCAATCTATGGGGAGCGCCAGACGGATGTGATGGAGGAACAAAACTGCCTTATGCGGTTATACTTCTCGGAGACCACTCGGTGGCAAACCGAGTCTCTGCGACCGCAGGGACTCTTTCAAGAGCAAATGCGACTGCTGGGAGTTGCTATTGGGGAGCAGACGGCCATGCTACAATGGGTCGGGGGGCAGCTCGAGCAATACCTTGAGCTACCCAGTTCGGACGAGGTTGAGCCAGTTAGGACTTTGGAGGAAGTTGGAGGGAAAGGAGTATCGGCTGCCGTCAGTGAAGCGCAAGCTTCGGAGGCTGAGGAGGAAGGAGAAGTAGTAGAGGGAACTTTAGATAGTTAACAAAATAATAATTTTTGACTTAATCCCTCTTTTTTTTTTAAACGTGAATTGAAACTTTGAAAGGCATCGGATAGTGAGACTTGGTAACTTAAGTTCGGCTTGAGGTTTGAGGATCGGAAAACATCAGGTGCTGTGTGAAAACTAAAGAGAGTCTAAAGGACTGGGTTTGTTCGGGTATGCTTGATGGAAACCTAAAACAATTTCTGACGCATTGCCAAGTTCGGTGGCTAGGATCCAGGAAGTTTCTTCATCTGTACCTTCATAGCCAGACCATTTGACCAAATAAAGTAACTTGCACGATCGCCTGTGATTGTCAATCTTGGAGTCTAGGATTTCTGATATTTCAAATTCGGGTTCTCCATTGATAATTACGGGTGGTGGTGGTGGTTGTATACGATCCAGTATAGTGTTAGCAATGCATGGTTCTAACATAGATACATGGAACACCAGGTGGACTGCATGCATGTTGTCGGGAAGCCGAAGCATCCATGAAAGCGTGTCGGCTTGTGCTATAACTTCAAAAGGACCTAAATATTTTTCAGAGAGCTTCTTAGAAGGTCTAGTAGTTCGGAAAAACTCAGCTTTAAATGAATACTCGGTCTCCGATCTTGAAATCAGGAGGCGGAAGTCAGTTCTTATCTGCAGACCGTTGGTATCGTTCTTGAGCCATTGCGATAGTTTTACAAAGTTCTTGATGTAGCTCGTCAAGGTTTATAACAAAGTCTTGAGCATGGGTGGATGCGAGATCACATTCCGGGTGGATTGCAATGTTGGGGTTGTAGCCTTTATTTGCGAAGAAAGGTGAAATGCCAGTAGTGGCATTCGGTGCGTTGTTATATGTGAATTCAGCTAGCGGTAGTAGTGATTTCCAATTGTCTTGTTGATAGTTGCAATAGACATGGATGTATTGTTCCAAGGTTTGATTCATGCGTTCGGTTTGGCCATCGCCTTCCAGGTGATAGCCCGAAGTGAAATGTAACTTCATGTCTAGTGCCTCAGTCTCCCCTGAACTCCTGGCATCAGGCCATTCATAACCCTTGTAGTTCACTGCGAACTCCTCGAAGAGTCCACAGAACTCCTGAAAACTACCCACCATGGTCTTTCTGACATTGTTGCCCTCCTGCAACAAGACATTTTGGGCCTCGATGCCCATGGCAATCTGTCCCAGTACCCCCTCCAAGACTCCTGGTCTCTCTGTGTGGCTTCCCAATTCCCAGAGCCCAGACTCTGATGCATCTTGCACAAGGGAACACTTGGCCTTCAAGTGTGCACAAGGCCAGCATCCCAGGCCCTGACTGGACTTCCTGAAGCATTCAGTGTTCCAGTCAATACAGCTGGAGCACTGTGGGTCATTCTTGGCCTCCAGGCAGGCTGGACCATTCCTCCGAGTCTTCTGTCAAACATGAGTTAGTCAAGGAGTTTCCATGGGTTGCTCACTTATCTTTTGAGTGCTTCCCAGTTCCCCCTCAGACTCTGACTCAACTTCAGTCACTTTGTGCTATTGGGATGGTCAGCATAAAAATTCAATAAAATAAAAAATAACTTGCTTTTCCTGCAGCCACCATGGACACCTTGGCACACTCCTCAGCAACTTGAGCCACCTCCTTTTCTGCCTGTGCCTTTTTTGCCACCTCTGACTCAACTTCAGTCACTTTGTGCTATTGGGATGGTCAGCATAAAAATTCAATAAAATAAAAAATAACTTGCTTTTCCTGCAGCCACCATGGACACCTTGGCACACTCCTCAGCAACTCGAGCCACCTCCTTTTCTGCCTCTGCCTTTTTTGCCACCTCCTCCTCATCCTTCTTCCTTTTCTCCTCTACCTCTTTCTCTGTGGTAACCACTTCTTCTCCAGTTCAGCCTCTTCTTCCCTGGCCTTCCTCTTGGCCTCTTCACACTGCTTGAGCAATTGAGCAGCCATGAGAGGCACCCAATAGGTGGAGCCCATGGAGGAACCGGTAGTTGGTTTTCATGGCATTGGTTTTGGTCCCATAGTGATAATGTGGGGGTATGAAAGAAGAAGAAAATTTATATTTTTGAATTCTTTATATAGGCTCCTTGCATTTGAACCTTACCTTCCAGATCACCTGACATCTTGATACATAAGTGTAACCAAGAAAGTCTCTAAGGCCTCCATGGGACTTTGGCCTTAAAGGGAGGGTACTGTTAGGACCAGGAAACCTGCCAGGACCTGGAATCATCCTATAAGTATCCAACTCTCTATATTGTGCAATTGCACACACTGGACTCTGCCCAGATAACCCAGACTCCATTCTATATGTGCTGACTCTCTGTATCATACAAACTACACACCAGACCCCACCGAGACATTTGAGACCCCCCTGTTCTCAATCTGTCTTTGCCCATTTGTCATCTGGTTTATTGTGTTATTGTACTCTTGATATGTCTTTTTGTATGTCTAAGTTAGTAGTACAATAATCTGCTAATCTATATAGTCCAGTAGTTATTTGTATATATGATCCAATCAGAAAATTGACATAGTTTCTACTTGTCTTTTGCTCCTTGCATATTCTCTGAACCCACAGGTTTCCTGTCTGGTCCTGTTTGAAATTGGACAATGAAATCTGTAAAGGTGCAGCACACAAACTGAAGCTGTGTCCTTCCTGGAAGTTCCACAGGTTTCTCCAGAGACCCACCCATGAGCCCCACACTTAACAATGTGGGATGCTGCCACTGGCACATTTACTGGCACCACTAAACCTGCAGAAGAATCAACCCCTTGTACCTAGAAGCTAATGAACTAATCCACATGTCAAGTACAAAGGAAGTGACTTAGACACTCATTGTGTCATAAATATAACCTCCATCTTTGGTAGCCTCATCCAGGTGTTGGCATTTCAAAACACTGGTAAAGCTGGAGATGTAAATTACATAGAAATATATGATAATATGTATAATGCATAAAAGGTGTAGACTTGCCCATTAGCAGAACTATCAAAAGGCTTACACTTTCCATCTGGAGATATGTAATATGCCACCCTGGCTGTGTATTGGACCTGGTCTGTGAATCTATGGTTTAGTTGGATGCCAGTGATGACTGCCACTGCAGCCTCACAACCTTCACTAGGATAGCCTGAATGGCTAAGTGAGTGGCAGTCAGACTTGAGCTGCAAGCAGCCATTTGATAACATCCATCCTATGATGATGATGGACTGGGTTGGCACAGTGAATAGGCTGAAAAGATGTATGTAGGTGTCTCAATGGGGACATGGATGAAGATGTCAGGTGTGCAGTTTGAACCATTATGTAAGCAATGTTGCTGGCCTTGACCACTAAAGAGTGACAATTAGCGGGTGCCCACACAAATGTGTCGTAGATAATCAATTTTTTGCATGGAATTACTTTTTGTGCCATAATTATACATTTTGAAGCCTCCAATTCATCAAAACCACTCAGAAGGATGCCACCTGGATGTGTAAATATACGATAAATCCACTTGTAAATCTCACTAAGTGCTCACCTACCTCCTTCTTACCTTCTCTCACCACCATAAATCTAGCCAAAATGAAAACATGTAGCTCTATAAAATATTGAGGAAGGTACTGTAGTGTCCTATAAATGATTCATGTAATTTATATTGGTAATTTGAGTGTGGGTGGTCTACAGTGGCTTCCAAAACTGTCCCAATGTTTTGGTAATTCTCAATAAATGCTCTATAACCTACCAAATAAATTTTCTGAAATAGCGAAAATATTCTCACATATACATTAGCATACTAGCTCTGATATACCCAAATATTACATAATATAGATGGATATTGATGTCACAGTGAATATTTAAAAATGACCAATCATTGGGACAGTTTTGCAACCCTCTCTTTTCACACATTTCATTATATCATATTATATTCTAGAGGGCTAGGAAAATTACAGGAAAAATCACGTGACATCTATTTGATGTTCTAATTAATATGTGACATTAAATGGCACATTTAGCTATCATTCTTATCATGAAAGCTATTTCCCCTCTCAAAAGAGAACAAGCCAACTCCCTCCTACAAAATGGACTCTCAATAGGAGTGAAGCCTCTACAACAGGTCTTAGCAAGTCTACTATCAGTATAATTGCTCAGGAGATAGAGATAGACAAAGAAAACCAGAAAGGAGGATGTCCATCCAAGCTTTCTCCTGCTGACCAAAGGAGGATCATGCATCAAATCACCTCTGGGATAATACTGTCCAAGCCACACATTACATTAACAGTATCAATCAATATAATGTGTCACCTAGCACAGTCAGGAGGACCTTGAAACAGCATGGTTTCAAAGCAGTAGTCAAGGCAAAAAAGCCCTTGTTGAAGGCTCAACATAGAAGGGCCAAGTTGTTAGGACTGTGTCATGACCCTTCACATGCTGATGGTCCCCGATGGTATATCGACATATTTGTCTGTCTTCAATCAAGACAATATCTCAGAAGCTGTCAGTTCCCCGACGCTGATGTATGCCCTTCCGGCCATTCAAACCCGACTACACTTTTTCTGTCTGGTTAAGCTTTGATACGTCCCCTTTCGTCATGTTGATCTGTTCTATCCTATGTTTCACATATGTCTATCTATATTTGTAGTCCTCGAACTATTTCCTTTTATCGTAATTCCACTCTCAGTTATCATCGGCCTCCGAACTAATCATAAACTTCCCACTCCTAGTCAAGCTTATTGTTAATACCGTTTTCCACCCTTCTCCCCATTAGTATTTTCTAGATGCCTGTCACTTGTATATGAACCCGCTGTAGTTGTAGTTACTAGGCAATCAGAATATCGACTCAGAATACCCTCATATGTCTGTAACAGTCTCATACTAAGAATCCCCCCATCCACCTTCGCATGCGCTCACCCACTTCCGGCCCTGACCCCTTGGCCCGACACTCGACTTGTCCTTCAGTTCCGATCGGTATCTCACCGAAAGGAACTCTTTAGGATTAGTCTTCGCCAGTCCAAAATTTAAGGACACCTATGGATATTTGCGAGGGTGCAGCACATAAACTGAAGCCAAGTCCTTCAGATTGGTCCCCATCAGCCACCAACATTAGTCAGTTTCCAGTTCTTAACAGTATATTCTGATTTCACACTCGCATTTTTCCATTTAATCATGCCTCCGAGAAAAAATGCCAAGCCAAGCGGCGAAGCAGAATTTTCCACTCTCAAGTCTCCTTTCCTGTATACAGCCTGAACTACTCAGACCCCCACTACCAGAAACCTTCGAAGAATCTCGCTTTGTGGAGATTACTGGCGATGCTGAAGAAGTAACTGAAGCAACCGAACCCAAAGCAACTGAAGAGATTAACAATCAATCAGCTCCGGAACACGAACCCGAGGGTGGCAACCAACCTCAGGCTAGTCTACTGTCATATAATCATGACTACATTGTAGACATCAGTGATTAAATGTGTGGATTTGAGTAAGAAAAAGGCTTGAAGGTGCTCTGATGACCAAGTGTTGAGAAAAGTCTAGGTGTCTGTGAGTACTTGCTACTTAAGTTACTTTGCCAGATTTACGTGCAGGCGCCCAGGACCTGCCAGACCCCAGGTGCAGTGGGATGCGAATCGGCCTGACCGGCTGACCAACCAGCAACCCAGCACACACCATGTGATGTGAAAACTGCCCACATGACCTCAGTTTCACAATTAATTAATCTCAGACCAGTGTGCTCTCGTCTCGCCATTGCTGCCCCCTTCTGCTACCCTTCCTCTATACCCCCACTCCTCACCACTGCCACACTTGCAAGGAGTCCGATGGGAGATAGTGTCATCCCCAAACCACTGGACTTTGCGTTACAGTCAAAAGCAGCATGTTCAAAATACTTTGACCTCCAGATGTTCATCGTCTCTCCATATTGACTCTCTTCTCTTTCTGATAGGGCATCCGCTGCACTAACAACACACAACCCTGGGATCAAGATTGCCTGCTGCTCCACCAATCATCTGAGCCACTTTCACGTGCTTTTTCAATCCATGCTTGGATAATCCTTGTCTTGCACTGACAACTCTGCAGGATCTTCTGGAGGTATGTGCCTGTTATGACCATGTCGCAACCCTATCGGTCCCCGAGGTTATCGCCACCTATCAACGATTCTCAAATTACTACATCGGAAACCATCAGCCTCCCGAAGCTGACGTATGCTTTCGTGATGATCAAACCCCGTTGACGTGGGCTTTACGCCCACGTCAAAACATACTCGAACTATCTGGTTAAACTCTGATACATCCCCCTTATTTTTTACCATAATTCCACTCTCGGTTATCATCGGCCTCTGAACTAATCATAAACTTCCCGTTCCTAGTCAAGCTTATTTGTTAATACCATTTTCCGCCTTTCTCCCTGCTAGTATTTCCTAGATGCCTGATACTTGTATATGAACCCGCTGTAGTTGAGGTTACTAGGCAATCAGAATATTGACTCAGAATACCCTCTTACGCCGCTAGCAGTCTCATACTAAGAATTCCCTCATCCACCTTCACATGCACTCGTCCACTCTCAGTCACTGCCCTTGGCCCGACACTCGACTTAACCTTCAGTCCTGATCGGTATCTCGCCGAAAGGAACTCGTTAGGATTAGTCTTCACCCGCCTGAAATTAAGGACACTCAATGGACATTTGTGAGGGTGCAGCACATAAGCTGAAGCCAAGTCCTTCTGATAGGTCCCTGTCGGCCAACCGACATCAGTCAGTTTTCAGTTCTTAACAGTGCCGAACGACACTGGAGATAGCACACTTTCTGCAGAAGGCCCGTAGGATGGTTGGCATTCTTGAGGTATATGTAGCATGGAGGTCTTGTATTGTGGGTTTCTTGATCCCGAATTCTAATTCAAAAGATCTTCCCATTTTCTGTATTTAGGTATTAAACCATCAATACCAAAGGGAGTGCTGAGATGGACTTATGGTGGGGATCGACAGGCCTTATGACATCTGACATTCCCTCTTGCCCAAGTGACAACAGTGGGACACATCGTGACCTGGGATGGGTGCGGCCCGGCCTTTGGCTTACTACACCATACGCTGTCACTCCACTTGCTCACCTACCATGTTGACGTAGCACCTCATCCTCAGGTCCATCTGCTGATTACTATGTTTTAGGTTTCCACTTCTGCTCACTGATGATGTTTTCCTTTCCCACCACTTTGCACCCCCTCCTCTCCAACCAACCCACCTTCACCCTTTAGCCAGTGTGCCCCTTTCCCTCAATATTAAATCTCATGTACATAATCGACAAATAAAATGACTTAGTGCATTTCTCACCACTGACTGACTATTGACCTTTGGTCTTTTTGGTGCAGTTCTCCATGACAACTTAGTAGTGCATTTTCATTTCACTTTTCATTCATTTATTTGCCACAATATACAAAACTGAGATGATGTTTCGGGAGTACATTTTAATGGTGGTCAATTATTAGAGAGAAAATGAAGAACTAGTATGAATGGAAAGCTTGACTGAGTAGGAGGGGTTTGACTGCTGCAGGGAAGGTGAAGGAGCAGATGGGGATGTTTTGCCAGTGTCGGTGGGTGGTGCAAATGGTGACGGTGGGCCTGGCGGACACATTTTGAGTCAATGACCATGGATCATGGTTCAGCAGCCTGCCTCTGTGGTTGGTGTTGGGTAAAGGGTAAGAGGATTACTTGTGGTATATGAAGGGGGAGGGAAAGGGCCCCCCATACTACTTGGATCGTGTTGTGGGCGTGTATACCAGGATGAGCATACAAGCATACAGCTGTATGTAGAATATGACGGGAACCTGTGGTATCAATCTCATGTAGACCTTGAAATTGGTGCTATATATATAGTGTGTGCATCAGTTTTCAAGGTGAAGGAGAGAAGCGATGGTGTTTGTATTGTGCATTTGAGATCTTCCAACGAGAATAACAGAGCCCTGAGGGCCTTGGTCATTAGCGTTAGTGTTTGACTGTCTAGTTGGACATGCCATTTTCATTTGAGGACATTGTTTGGTTTGGCAATAGTGGTAGTGGTAGTGGTGGGTGGGCAGGGTGCTACGTGCTGCAGACATCACTTGGTTTGGTGATAGTGATGGTGGACATCGTTAGTGGTGGGTGGGGTGTTACGGCCAGGTGTTATGGGCCAGACATTGTTTCACTTTTGCAATGGTGGTGGTGGTGGTGGTACAATAGTGGTGGTAGTGGTGGTATGATGGTGGTAGTGGTGGTGGTGGTAGTGGTGGGCGGGTGGGGTGTTACATGCCAGATATTGTTTCTTGTGTGAACACCAATAATCCAATAATCTTTCTTTCTTTGCATATGTACATATGTTTTGCCATTAAATTGATTATATTTTAGAGGTTGGTAATCATCAAAAGAAATTGCATTTGGGGGAAATGTGTTACAACTGGAAATCCTGCCGGACTCCGGGCACTAACTTATATGCACCCGCACCCTATATGCACCCATTATCAGTTCACCGGAATTCCTACTGGACTCCATACGTCAGACCCGTCTACATTCGTCTTCGTTACATTGTGTTTCAGTCACCAGAAAACCCACCGGACTCTGTCTATGTCTATGTCCAACCTCGTCCCGCACATCAGTCGCCGGACCCCACTCAAAAAACCCATCTTCCCTCTAACAGAGCCCCATTCCCATTTTAGTCAAATGACCTGTCACGATTTGGACTCCACTCCTGCTCCATTTCCCATTATGGATTATGATTTGTCACTATTTGGACTCCACTCCATTCCATCCTGTTCCTAACACCAATTTGGTGTTTACTATTCCCATTTTATGTTTTGCTTGTTTCGTTTCATTATTACTGGATTTGGTATGACATTCACTCCACGGTCTATTTAAACTGGCAGATGTTGTACATACAATCCAGTCAGAAAATCGGCTTAGATTCCCCCCAGTAATCTAATACATTTTCCGCTCTAAACTCCTACTTGAATTACACCATTCACACTGGTGACGATGAAACTCATACTAGATTAATGGGTTTTTTGTATAGAATGGAATATTTTTTTTGTTATAATTATAATTTTTTTGAAGCCTCCAATTTATCGAAAAACCATTTGGAAGTGTGCTGCCCGGATGTGCAAATCTATGGTAAATCTACAGTAAATCCATGGTAAATCCACCTGTAAATCTCGCTAAGCACTCACTTACCTCCTATCTACCTGCTCTTACCACCATAAATCTAGCCAAAATGAAAACATATAGCTATATAAAAAATTGAGGAACATGCCATGGTCTCCCATAAGTGACTCGTGTGATTTATATTGATAATTTGAGTGTGGGTGGTCTATACGTCTCATAAATGCTATAACAAAACTCATTGCCCTTGTTTATAAGGCGGAAATACTCGCTTGAAATTTTTTAATTTTTTGGTGGTGTGAATTGAATAATAATAATATATAAATAAATAAATCGCGCTGCGACTTTGGTGGTGTGTGTGTGCACTCTGACTCTATCTACTACGGTGTGCGCGCGTGGACCCCGCGTGAGCGGCGGTGTAGAAGTGGTGCAAAGTGCTCACACACGCGTGAACGGCACCGCCACGGCAGGATCTACGCCGGGTCCCCGGAGGTCGCTGCCGTGCGGCCACCGTGCCGGAGAGATGCCGGGATTTACGTGGTTTTAGGGTTGGACAAGATTTATGCCGCGAACCGCGTAAATCTGGGCGGGTACAGTGACTTACTGTATGTACGAACAATTATGTGTCACACTTTTCTATTTATTCAGGTGTCTCCTTATCAGAGTCTCAGGTCGTAGTATTTAGGTATTCCCAAATTACATCTAGTACATTTTATGTTTCAACCACGATAAGCTTGATAGTCTGAGAGAAGTCGGCAGGAGAGCAAGTGGGAACCAAAACCAAAAGAAAACAGAACACAAAATGATGCAATCAGAGTCGAAGTCAACAAGAAGAACACAACGATTTGGTCCGGAAAATGGCAAAGATCCGCTTGGTTCAACTCGTTAACATCAAGAACATCGCTGGATGTAAAGGTCTGTTTGTTAGTCCTAATGTGTCATCTAAACAAGGTGTCAGAATGCAGTCTCAAAAGGTTTATCATGAACGGAAGCTTACCAGATTTTCGGTAGGACTGATCACTATGCTACAGTCTGAGACTGACACAGAGTGTAGCTTGGCGTTGCGGGGCACAGAGGGAGTGCTGCCAATGGACAACCAAACTGTTAGTTGGGTCCGCTGGAGATCGCATGAGTTCAGTATGAGAAAATAACTGTACGGGAGGGGGATAAACTTACAGTTACATCATTTCAGGGCCGCCTTTCACCGGATTTTCCCCATACGAGCTGATACAGTCCGAGGTAGGCTGCTAACAAAGTTTGTCGTGGCAGGTCAGGGCCGAAGCCCCCATACGAAATCGGAGTTAGTAACCCGGTCTTGACTTCCTGAAAACAAACGTATAGGTTTATAGTGGTGTTAGCCTCCAACTTACGCAATATATAGGATAGATAATAGACAACTCACTGGGTGTTAATTTTGAACATTCCCGAAGGTCCACCATCCAATCTTGAGTCGACTATGTTGAATTGCTGGGTGGGTGCTGGGGCAGTCGTGGCTCGGTTACGGTCCTGAAAAAATTGCGTTAGACGAGACCAAAACAAATGAGAATGGGATGTACTTCAGACAACTTACTGGGTGTTTTCACCGCCTCAGGAATATTCTATCATTTATCCCTCACCAGTACATCTAAGACAGTTAGTTCAAGGTGTTGGATATGCTGACTGACATGTCTACATCTCTTGGCTATGAGCTCCCGGGTTTTGACAGGGGTTTTCGTCCCTTCACAGGGTTCAAGTTATTCGCAAATCTCGAGTTGAACCTGCAGTAGGTTATGAGATCATTTGGTTGGTTTCTCATGAGTGATGTGCAATGCTCCTAGTATTTGGTTGGTTTGTTACAGCAATGTGTGAGTGGCGGTGGATCTTATTTGTTACCTGCTACGTTGTCACTTTCCGGTCGTGTTCTCGTTATATTGCATCCCTTCCTGAAAGGAAACCTTGTGGCAATAGGTTTCCTTTTGGGAATGGATGTAATCTAACAAGAACACAATCAGTAAATGACAACATACCAGGCAAGAAAGAAGAGCCACTGTCACTCATACATCATTGTAATA
Organism: Hysterangium stoloniferum; assembly: GCA_015178975.1. NCBI lineage: Eukaryota > Fungi > Basidiomycota > Agaricomycetes > Hysterangiales > Hysterangiaceae > Hysterangium > Hysterangium stoloniferum. The sequence continues at coordinate 210,178 of WHVD01000132.1, read as the reverse complement.
AACTGAATACAAAGAGCACCTCACATCACTCATGGGAAGCCAACGAAATGATCTGATAGCCTGCTGCAGGTTTAACCAGAGGTTTAAGAATAATCTGAACCATGTGAGGGCAGCCGTGAAGAGACTAAAACCAACTGTTGAAACCCGGGAGCTGGTAGCCAAGAGACATAGAAATATTGGTCAGTATATCCAACAACTTGAACTGTGTGTCCGAGATATACTGGTGAAGGATAAATGATCACAATTTTCCTGAGGCGGTGAGAAGGATGTGGGTTATGGTGTGGGTGGTTAAAATAATTCTAATCTTTATAGTCTCCAAAAATCATTGATAAAACGTTGCTTACCAATGCAACACAGACTGTATACAGATCATTTCGCCTTTGGCAAAAAGAGGAGCTCCGTTCCTCACACATAATTTGAGTATAACATGCGCTGCATTATGCACTGAAAAATTAAATGAATACAAGGGAATATATACGTAATTTTTAACACCACGTGATCTCTTATCATTAATATGGTTTATAGAGTTGGGCTACCTTCTCCAGTCATAAGCTTACAAGTAAACTTCGGGAATCATATGTCCTGCTGATAGTCGGAACTTCGTGACAAGGTATTATCCGGCTTGATCGCATCGATTGGGTGTTTAGATGTAGATGGAATCACTGTGCAAAGAGCCTCATTATAGATAATTCAGGGAAAATCCGTGGGGAGCTTCCCACCGGGAACGCCCAGCGGATTGTAGGAACTGGACTTCGGCACAGCACGATGCCCCGATGGTGCATCTTTAATTTCGTTTTATTGGCGGAAGCGAATCTTAAGTACAAAGGCTGTACAGTCACGAGCTCGCTTGGGAGACATGCGATCGGCAAGGTGGGGCTTCGATCTTGGCGTGGCGCCCAATGTGGCGTTTTGCTACCTTGCTGAAATTCGGCTGCAAGGCAAAAGATGCTGAAAGAGACAGTTTGTTGAGGAAATTGTGCCTACAGAACGTGCAAGAGTGTCACTTGAATGTTGACTCCCTAATGTGGACCTGTGCCTAAGAAGGTGGCATAGCTCTCTTTTGCGTTTTCTACGAGTTTGCATGAGTTTCGCTTATGTTTGGGTTAAAAATTAAGTCAGGCTACGCGGGCGTAACCCATTAAAAATGAAGGGCCATTCCAATAGTTGGCATTGTCAGTTTTAGTTTGTACAATGGAAACAATAGATAAGTCGGAGTTTCAGACCATGTGCCCAGTTGCCACAGGGTTGTGACGTGAATGGACCCTATCGCTTCACGCATAGACTTTTAATATACCTTAATGAGAAATTCGATCGGGAGAGAGATCAGCAAAGCATGGTTATAAGTCACGAGTCACCATCCACTTCGGAGTCGCTTAAAATTGAACTGTACAAACGTAGGGAGCGTTCCTACAGACGCAGCGCCCGTCGCTACCGGCCTACTTGCCCTTTAGCCGTCTCGTACATACTTGCTTATCCCGTCTCTATATCGATGTATAATACTGGGAGGACCTCCCAAGGCCGTGTATTTGAGCACCTTGTTGTCGGTGGTCCGCGCGGTTGATATACAAACCGCATATGCCCCCTAAATCCGGGGGAGAATTGACGCAGATAGGTGCTACCCAATTACTGGGTGCACGTTTGACTAGGAATATATATTTTTAATGGATCCGTTAATAGATCTCCTCACGAAGGGCTTCCGCCGGGATCGCTCCCCGCCATGCAAGCCTGCATCGACTTCGCCCCCTTTGATTGCGTGCAACGTCCGACAATCTTTAGCCCCACCTGATGTCGTGTCGCAGCTTTAATGTATACCAAGTCAATGAACCCTTGTACGGGTAAGATATAAACACCAATACATTTTTCTCGTCATTAAACAGTCTCCACTTGACCCATTTATTCCGGCTGTTTCAGCCCTTCTGGCGATCCTCCAAGCCTCGTGTCATTGTGACCAGTGTGACCACTTGTTGTGGAGGAAGAAGCCAAGCTAAAAATAGAGATGATGTCTTCGTATTAAAATCACAATTCAAAAAGCAGGGGCAAATAAAGAATTTGATCCCCGAGATGTCCGAAAATCGGCTCAAAGACTATAATACATGAGTCACTTGCCACATCCCACGGCCTTCTATGACCGACACTGAACCTTCCGAAACGTTAGCGACTTTCCTATTATGGATCCCAAGAGACCCACCTATGGCAAATTAAACGTCATCAAAGCATCTCCAGGCAAGGAGCTCCGAGCTTCCAACGCTTAAAACAGGCGATCCCGATCACACGTGACCTATATCAATGCTTCGTTGCCCAATCGTGTCGTCTTTCTGTGTCTTTTACCAAATAGAGGTTATATAGGGTATATGGTTTCACTAGTTCCAACAGTGAATATAAATGTTATTATTTTTGTCCATAAATAATGCAGAATTATCGTCATTCCGCTGATGTCAAATGAAAAAAAATAGTTTCCCGATTTGTACTATTTTTTTTTAATAGAAAGTAAATGAAATTCCGTAGCTTGATATATTTTAGGAACACGTGTCTGGCTGTACGGAAAACTTGGCAATCACTATTTATCGCCTGAATAAATATCTATACAAACTGTGCAGCATTTCTTGATCTTCCAAGTTCTGATGCACAATTCTATTGATAATATTTCTGGTGCTATAAGATTGCCTATTGATGTAGCCTTGTTCCTTACCACCCCATGTTTACTTTGTACTACTACGAATGAACTTCTCACTTCTACAATGATGGTGAATCCCCTCGGTTTCATCAAACCCATCTCTGACGGCCTTGATCCTCCCACCGGTCATCCTGTGTCTTCTGTGGTGGGTTTGGTGAAACCAAGGCATTTCATTTGTCATTGTAGAAGTAATGATTTTATTCAAGTGCTTGGATTCAGCAGCTTGTGCGACGGGGCATCCACACAAGGGCTTACTTGCAATTCCTCACTGCTGAAGTACATGGCATTCTCCTTTGTTTTGGTCTCGTCTAACAGTACCGTGACCGAGGCACGACTGCGTCAGCACCCACTCCCGGCAATTCGACATAGTATTGAGCCAACTCAAAATTCGATAGTGGACCTTCAGGAATGTTCAAAATTAACACCCAGTGAGTTGTCTATCATCTATCCTATATATTGCGCAAGTCAGAGACTAACACCACTATACACCTATACATTTGTTTGCAGGACACCAAGACCGGGGTTTCCTCACTTCGGCCCTGACCTGCCACGACAAACTCTGTTAGCAGCCTACCTCGGGTAGAGTCGGGATCCGCGTCAGTGCCCAGTAAGTAAATGATGACATTAATTAAACGACGTCGGAAAAACCTTGCACAATGCGCTGGGCAAATGATCCCGTCACCAGCGATCCATCCATGAGAGGCCCATACTCTCTGAGGTCAACCCCCCCCCCCTCGTCTTCCCACGTATTTCGTTCGCAGAAGACGAGGGGGGGAGGGTCGACCTTAGAGAGTATGGACCTCTCATGCTGGATGGATTGCTGGTGACGGGATCATCCGCCCAGCGCATTGTGCAAGGTTTTTCCGACGTCCTTTAATTAATGTCATCATCTACTTACTTGACTTAATTTGAGCAGGAACCAATTATGAGACGTTCCATCTCCACATCGTTCCCAACACGAATACCGCCATCGACCCCAAGTCACAAACTGCCGCTGATGAGGTCTGCAATATTCCGAGCAGCCCGAACAAACTGGCAGGAGATATCGGCAGCAAGGAGGGAACTGACAATGGCGACGGATCGGAGTATATGGTACCGGGTTCGTGTGGTGTCTTTCTATTTTTTATAATATATTACTTAAATATCCTACTATTCACAGAATCTTCCCTCATCGACGACGACGATGAAGCCATTGATCAGAAAGTGTTGGCCGATACGAGTACGCAGACAGACCTGTCTGCAGCATTTGGTTCGTACACTTCATTAAGTCGCGCGGGTCTATAAAAACTCACCCTGATCCGCAATAATTGCAGACATGCCTGTGAGAGCGTTGCTTACGGTTGTCTCATTCATTCTCCACGGTGTGTCATTTGGGAATTAATACTTTGTGCACATAGAGAAATCTACGCAGACACGTCGTATAGGGGCATCTGGAGCGGCTCGTCATCCAGTACGGAGTACGATGCACCGCTCGTTTCTCTCATATGTCATTAACCTTCATTAAATTCAGGATCTACCCTCACACGACGGTATTGGGCACGGTGCGCTTGCCGGACGAGTTTATGAGCAGCCTGGATCTTTTGCCGAGGCCAAAGTCCTCACCTCCTGACTTCAATTGTAAGGAAATACCTCGTTAGTTGTGACTTATTTTAATTTGACAAGAAACACATAACTGACGACTACCATAGCTGTCGCAGCTCCTACAGTGACACCAAGCACAAGGTCTCCGACAGATGGCCATCCCAGGCGTCCTTACGGGGACAAAGCCGAATCCGACAGGTCGCCCGCATCAATGCAAAACCCGAAGAACCAGTGCCGGTATAAAGGAAATATTTATGGTTCGCATGTCTCAAACAATCCGTCCTCCGGGGCCGGAACATCTTCGGGTTACGGGTGAGTCCCGTCGGCTATATTTCTTACACCAACTAACATTGACTTCTTAGCAGGACAAAGTCGTTAACACCTCAACCTCATTACGATGGACAGAGAAAGGTGAGAAAAGAGAAGGCCTTCAATAACAGAGGAGAACCGCCAACATGGTTAGACACGTAATATTTCGTTTCATTAGTGTTGGCGATTATACTCACCTTTCATCATCTAGGCAGGCGGCGAATGCCTCAGTGCGACAGCACTTACGCCTAAACTCGGGTGGCATCAGGTCGGAAAACCAGTCCCCCACGTCCAAATACCACCGGAACGTTCGGCAAAGACACTTGGCGGACCTCTAGCTGCTCGGATGGAACCATTGCCTGCGGCTGCGCCTCCACCACAACGTAACCGACGGCGGAAAGAGAAGTAAGTGGATTAATCCCGGGCAGAGGCGAAAGCAGCGGCAAGAGGGGAGGCAGCGGCGGACGAGAAGTAGGGGCAGCGGCGGATGAGTGGCAGAGGCCAGACATACTTCTTGTTTTTTCCAGGTCTCCTTCTTCTCCTTCTTTCTTTGGATATTTCTACTTTTTTCTTTTCATCCATTTCTCTGGTTCATGGGCTAGTGGGGTCAGTCGGTTGGTTCTGGCTCGTATCTTTCAGAACGGGGTGCGTCGTTTTATCATCTTTCTCTATATAGTGACCTATTCATTGTCGTTCAGCTGTGTCTGTTTTGTGAGTATTGTGTCTTCGGAGTTTCCTAGGCCGAAGACTTACTGTGCAAGCACTTGAGACGTCACTGAGGAGGTGCTGTATGGTGGATAATTAAAGGTACGTCCATCTCCTAAACCGTCGTAGTCCTTTCTAACGTTACATGGTTATCAGCCCTACCGAAACTCTGGTAAGCTTCCGTTCATGATAAACCTTTTGAGACTGCATTCTGACATCTTGTTTAGATGACACATAAGTACTGACAAACAGACCTTTACATCCAAGGATGTTGCAAGCCGCGTTTCACCCTTGTCCAAACCAAATATTTTCATTCTTTTTGTTCACTTTCTTTTTGGTCTGTTTCTCTTGGTTTTCGTTCCGATTACTACCCACTTGCTCTGCTGCCGACTGCTCTCATACTATCAAGCTTATCGTGCTTGAAACATAAAATGTACTATATGTAATTTGTGAATAATTCAATGCTACAACTTGACAGGGTCTGATAAGGAGACAGCTGAATAAATAGAAAATTGTGACGCATAATTGTTCGTACGTAAGTTAAGTGGCAAGTAGTCACAACGCCTGGACCTTTCCTAACACTTTGGTCACCAGAGCTCTTTCAAGCCTTGTTTCTCACGGAAATCCACATACATAATCGTTCTTATGTACAACGTAGTGATTATTTGATGAAGGTAGCGACATTCCTTTTATAGATCTCAAGGGGGCCGACTATCGACATACAAGGAGCGCTGTGGGACCTCAATCGCACTGGTTTTTTAACGTTAAAATGTTTATTCTGATATTTACAATACATTTAATTCAAAATCCTGTTAGAATTGGTGATGAAAGTACCCTTTTCCTAGGGGCGGTTCATCCATTTCTTCACTTTTTCATATGAAGATGCTAATTGTGGACCATGAATTCTGAGGTTAATGCATACCAGAACCAATGTACACCTAAACTAGCACCAAACCTATCATATTACAAGGTGATTCACTAACTGACACATTGATTGACAAACAAGTACTATTATTACAAGTCTATTACCGCCTTGTAGATTGTGTATTACAATAAGTCAACTCAAACTATTTTCAATAAATCCACCTACCATTAGGTACCTTCTCCAAACCGCTATGTATCTACGTTATGCGATGCGGTATACAAATGTATTAAAAAAACCTTTATAGGTCACGTCGGGATCACCTGTTTTAAGCGTTGGAAGCTCGGAGCTCCTTGCCTGGAGATGCTTCTTGCCCTTTGATGACGCTTAATCTGCCATGGGTGGGTCTCTTGGGCCCAAGAAGGGCTGAAACAGCCGGAATAAATGGGTCAAGTGGACACTGTTTAATGACGAGGAAAATGTATCGGTGTGTATATCTTACCGGTACAAGGGTTCATTGACTTGGTATACATTAAAGCTGCGACACGACATTAGGTGGGGCAAAAGATTGTCGGACGTTGCATGCAATCAAAGGGAGGCGAAGTTGATGCAGGCTAGCATGGCGGGGAGCGATCCCGGCGGAAGCCCTTCGTTAGGAGATATATTAACGGATACATTAAAAATTTATATTCCTAGTCAAACGTGCGCGCTGTAATTAGGTAGCACCTATCTGCGTCAATTCTCCCGCGAATTTGTTGGGTATATGCGATTTGTATATTAATTGCGCGGATTATTGATAACAAGGTGCTCAAATACACGGCCGGCCTTGGGAGGTCTTACCAGCATTATACATCGATATAGAGACGAGATAAGCAAGTATGTACGAGAATGCGAAAGGGCAAGGTAGGCCGGTAGCGCCGGGCGCTGTCTGTAGGAACGCTACCTACGTTTGTACAGTTCAATTTTAAGCGACTCCGAAGTGGATGGTGACTCGTGACTTATAACCATTCTTTGCTGATCTCTCTCCCGATAAAATTTCTTGTTAAGGTATCTTAAAAGTCTATGCGTGGCGTAACCGCCTAATGTGGGCGAAGCGATGGTATCCATTCACGTCACATCGCCCTGCGGCAACTGGGCACATGGTCTGAAAATCCGACTTATCTATTGTTTCCATTGTACAAGCCAAAACCGACGAAAATGGCAACTATTGGGGTGGCCCTCGTTTTTGATGGGCTACGCCCGCGTAGCCTGCCTTAATTTTTGACCGAAATATGAGCGAAACTCATGCAAACTCGTAGAAAACACAAAAGAGAGCCACGCCACCTCCCTAGGCACAGGTCCCAATAGGTAAACATTCAAGCGACACTCTTTCACGTTCTGTAGGCACAATTTCCTCAACAAACTGTCTCTTTCGGCACGGTAGCAAAACGCCACATTGGGCGCCACCCCCCCCCCACCTTGCCGATCGCATGTCCCCCAAGCGAGCTCGTGACTGAGCAGCCTTTGTACTTAAGATTCGCTTCCGCCAATACAACGAAATTAAAGATGCACCTTCGGGGCATCGTGCTGTGCCGAAGTCCAGTTCCTACAATCCGCTGGGCGTTTCCAGTGGGGAGCTGCCCACGGATTTTCCCTGAATTATCTATAATGAGGCTCTTTGCACAGTGATTCCATCTATTGCATATAAACGCCCAATAGATGCAACCAATCCGAATAATACCTTGTGACGACGGTCCGACTATCAGCAGGACATATGATTCCCGAAGTTTACTTGTAAGTTTATGACTGGAGAAAATAACCCAACTCTATAAACCATATTAATGACAAGAGATCACATGGCAAGGCTCTCTTGTTCCGTGACCACCACCTGCCTCTGGGGTTGGGGCCCCCATGCTCGTGGTGAGGGGTGGAGAGGCAGATGACATTGAACAGGTTTGGGGGCCTCTGAATTCACTGCTCTGTCAAAGTCGGCAGCCTTCAGCCGCGCACCAGTGTCATCTGCAGAACATCACTGGCACCTACCAACCATGACTGCTGCCTGGCAGTGGTCTACCCTTCCTACCCACCCCCGACTCCAGCATTCACCTATGCACTAGCAATGCAAGACTTTGGTGTGCCTGCAGCCCTTGTCGACGCCTGCTAGCAGCATCTCGGGCTTTTCTTGGGGCTTCGGCCCAAGGCCTCAAGGCCTCAGCTCTATACCATGTATATATCCACATGCCCCCCCTTTGCTTACTAAAATCCCTTCCACACACGTAGCTCACTTGGAACTTCGTACCACCGTAGCATAGTTTCTCTGGGGGCCTTTTCACCCCCTAGCCACAGTTAGCCATTGTTGCTTGAAGTGGGATACAAATATATCAAAAAATAAATAAAATAAAATAAGAGATCACGTGGTGTTAAAAAATTACGTATATAGTCCCCTTGTATTCATTTAATTTTTCACGATTTGACTAGCGCGCTCACTAGCTCTGACATGACAAGATAAGCTGCAAGAGCACAACAATATTGAGCTCGTTGTTATACTTTAGAGCTCTTTCTGGGGCTCTAGTTAGCATATTAGTCTTCAGTGAATAATACAGTGCATGTTATACTCAAATTATGTGGGAGGAGCGGAGCTCCCCTTTTTGCCGAAGGTGAAATGATCTGTATATGTGGCTGTGCTGAATTGGTAAGCAATACATTTTATCAATGATTTTTGGAGACTATAAAGACTAGGAGTATTTTCACCACCCATGCCATAACCCACATCCTTCTCACCACCTCTGGAAGATTTTTGTCATTTATCCTTCACCAGTACATCTCAGAAAATCAGTTTAAGTTGTTGGATATACTGATGGACATTTCCATGTCTCTTGGCTACCAGTTCCTGGGTTTCAACAGTTGGACTCAGTCTCTTCGCGGCTGCTGTCACATGGTTCAGATTATTCTTAAACCTCAGGTTGAACCTGCAGCAGACTATCAGATCATTTAGTTGGCTTCCCATGAGTGATGTAAGGTGCTCTTTGTATTCAGTTTGTTACAATGATCTGTGAGTGACAGTGGCTCTTCTTTGTTGCCTTGGTATGTTGTCATTTACTGATTGTGTTCTTAACGAGAAGGTGATCGGTAAGTGACAATGTAGCAGGTAACAAATAAGAGCCACCGCCACTCGCACATTGTTGTAACAAACCAAATACAAGGAGTGTTGCACATCACTCATGAGAAGCCAACCAAATGATCTCATAGCCTGCTGCAGGTTCAACTTGAAGATTTCCAAATACCTTAAACCCTATGATGGCAGCCGCAAAGGGACTAAAACCTCTGTCGAACCCCAGGAGCTGGTAGCCAAGATATGTAGACATGTCAGTCAGAATATCCAACACCTTGAACTGACTGTCCTAGATGAACTGGTGAGGGATAACTGATAAAATCTTCCTGAGGCGTTGATAACCCCCAGTGAGTTGTATGAAGTACGTACCATTCTCATTTGTTTTGGTCTCGTCCAACGCAATTTTTTCATTATCGTACCCGAGCCACAACTGCCCCAGCACCCACCGAGCAATTTGACATAGTACTGAGCCGAACTCAACATTGGATGGTGGATCTTCGGAAATGTTCAAAATTAACACCCAGTGAGTTGTCTATTATCCTTTGCGTAAGTTAGAGACTGACACCACTATACACCTATACATTTGTTTGCAGGACGTCAAGACCGGGTTACTAACTCCGATTTTGCAGGGCTTTCCTCGCTTCGGCCCTGACCTGCCCCGACAAACTCTGTTAGCAGCCTACCTCAGACTGTATCAGCTCGTATGGGGAAAATCCGGTGAAGGACGGCCCTTCAATGATGTAAGTGTAAGTTCATGTCCCTCCCATTCAGTTATTTTCTCATACTGCACTTATGTAATCTCCAGCGGTCCCAACTAACAGTTTGGTTGTCCATTGGCAGCACCCTCTGTGTCCCGTATCGCCAGGCTATACTCTGTGTCAGTCTCAGAGTGTAACATGGTTATCAGTCCTACCGAAATTGTGGTAAGCTTCCGTTTATGATAAACCTTTTAAGCCTGCATTCTGACATCTTGTTCAGATGACACATGAAGAACTAACAAACAGACCTTTACATCCAGCGATGTTCTTGATGTTAATGAGTTGAACCAAGCAGATTTCGCCTTTTTCTAGACCAAATATTTGTGTTCTTCTTGTTGACTTTGACTCTGATTGCATCATTTTTTGTTCTCTTTCTTTTGGTTTTGGTTCCCACTTGCTCCGCTACCGACTTCTCTCAGATTATCAAGCTCATCGTGGTTGAAACATCAAATGTACTATATGTAATTTGTGAATACTTAAATACTACAACTTGAGACTTTCTGATAAGGAGGCACCTGAATAAATAGAAAATTGTGACACATAATTGTTGGTACATACAGTAAGTTAAGTGGTAAATACTCACAGACACCTAGACCTTTCTCAACACTTCGGTCATCAGAGCTCCTTCAAGCCTTTTTCTCACTCAAATCCACACATTTAATCATTCTGATGTCTACAATATAGTCATGATTTTATGACAGTAGTAACATTCCTTCTGTAGATCTCACAGGGACTGACTCTCAACATACAAGGAGCACTGTGACATCTCAACAGCAATTGTTTCTTATGTTACAAGGTTTCTTCTCATATACTGCTGTTTACAATACATTTAGTTTCCAACTTGTAGCAATATTAGGCCAGAAAGTTGCCAACAATGTCCAAGTAACAGGTTGTCTCTTCCCAGTGTGTATGGTGAGATATAGAAGTCAAGACACTAGATACAATAATGAGAATGAGGTAATAGAAATAAGTAAAAGATATTAAATAAAGGATAGTGATAACTATTTCACCTCAGTATTTTCACAGTGTGCCAAATAGCTCAAAGATTGCTTGTATTGAAGCTATCTAGGAACAAATGAAAAATATGCATAGAACATGCTAGAAATGTCTTACAAACAAATAATAATAAAACAAGGGTATAAGGGACTTTTTTTTGTGGCCATTTCATGGCCATGTAACTGTATGTTAAGCTCAGGGCTTCCAGGTAGGTGGGACAACCCACAGGTTCCAAGAGCATGCTGGTACAAAGTCTACAACTAACTGGTAGAGTACTAGAGATATGCTAAGTTAATTTTCTGATCAGATTGTAAGTACATGCCTAGGCTAGACTGCATAGAATGCAAGATTATTGTACTACAAATCCAGTTGGACAAACAGATGAAAATGGAATACAAAAAACAAGACAAGGGTGTCCATACTAGGGACAAGGCTGGAAGAAACAGGAACATCCAATAAACCAGATGTCAACCAGGTTCAGGAGGCAGATTGGGACAAGATCTCCAAGTTTCTAAGGGATCCGGGATACCCAGGCATGGTCCAATCAGCAGGTTGTACTGTGAGTGAGAGATAAAGACATATAGAGTAGGATCTGGGATCTGGCAGGCTTTCCAGTCCTAACACTGTACCTGAAAGGACTATTGTGTGCTTGTTAATCTGACATGTATGGCTTGCATTAAGATTCATTCACACTGCTACTTGCAGTGTGCATTTGGATATAACACAGCCATACCTGATGTCTTCGAGCTGTTTCTCACCAAATCTCATCACTAAACAGTTGCAGCTTAATGAGAACTAATGGAAGGAGTCAAAAGTCAGAAATTTATTCAATGTGGATTTCTCAGCTTGAGTAAAAACACCATCACATCATCATGGCATTCGTATGTGGGTGTAGGCTGTTTAGCTGGGATCCATGTATGCAACTTTGGAAGTTGATTCGGATGAAAGGAATGCCAGACAATTGCCAGCAGCATCTATTCTTCAATGTCGGGGAATGATGTAAGCAAAGATGATGCACCAGATCCATTAGACCTGGCAGGGGGAGGCACGAATGATCCTGGGAGTTGCTGCATAACCAGAGCAGAATCTTGCTGCAGTCCTAAATTTGGGGAAGTGAATGCAAAGGGCTGCTGAGGTGGCGTGTCCTGAAATGTAGAAGCTTATTGAGGCTGCACATAGGTGTGAAAGCAGGGTGAGTGTTCAATGTTGACGTTATAGTGAAAATGGACAAAGTTTATTTTACGATGACTAAGCTACTGTAAAGTATGAAATAGCTGAGCATTGAGATAAAATGCATCAACGGCTTGCAATACAATGTACTCTAACATGCCCACTTTGCAAGTCGTTGAGGTGTGTAGTAAGTCCATACACACAAAATGAGAAATAAACAATTTTAACACACAAAAATATTGCACCCACTCAATGCAAAATCCATCCGAAAATTGACACGAAAACCCGCTGCACCCACTAGACACAGAATCTGCTCGAAAATTTTGAGAAACCTGCTGTGCCCACTAGATGCAATATCTGTCTAGTACATTTGGCGTCGAACCGAACCTGAGAGCATCCTCGCTCCTAGAACGCATCCCCCCAACCTCCCAGATTACAAACAAATGCCGGACCTTGGAGCTCTACTCCTAGTCCACGTGATGATTTCAAGTGTGCAAAATATAAGCACTCATCCCTGCACTATCAGTGGGGATCTCCTGGTTTTTGGTAGGTAATCCACTTGAAGACGAAACAACTGGCCTCGGCGTGGGACAAAAACACGCAATGTGACCTTCACCATTGCATCTATAGCAATTCTTCAGCTGTCGCACATTTGGTGAGTCAACTTTTATTTTCATGGCAATTTGACTCTCATTTTCTTTCTGCCCTTTTAGATGGCTTTCTTCTTCTACCAGTGCCGTGGAAATTTCTTTGACGGTAAGTGATCCCACGTGCTGCATAAGAGCAGTTGCTACCGCACCAAATTCCGGAGCCAAACAATAGATGAGGACATCTGGCACATTCTCATCACGTAACTCAACTCCAATCGCTCGAAGCTGTGAAGCCAGAGTCAAAATGCCATGGACATATGTATTCCATCACTGGCTTTTTGTTAAGAGCAGAAACTGACAGATGTTGGTGGACCGATGGGGACCAATCGGAAGGACTTGGCTTCAGCTTATGTGCTGCGCCCTCACAAGTTACCGTCGGGTGTCCTTAAATTTTGGGTGGGCGGAAACTAGTCCTGTCAAGTAAACCTCTCGGTAAACTACCGATTGGAAACCGAAGGATAAGTTGAGGGTTGGGCTGAGGGGTCAGAGACCAAGAGTCAGAGACTGAGAGAGTCAGAGACTGAGAGAGTTGGAGACTGAGAGAGTTGGAGACTGAGAGAGTTGGAGACTGAGAGAGTTGGAGACTGAGAGTGTCGGAGATTAGAGGTTGAAGTTGTAAATGTAGGTTGAATCGTAAATTGGATGGAGTCAGAATGTGGTGGTCGTGAATAGATAATGGAGTCGGAAATTAGAGGGTATCTAAGTTGATCTAAGTTGATATTCTAAGTTGATATTCTGATTGTCTAGTAGTTACATTACAGTGGGTCTTATATACGAGTTATTGGCGTCTAGAAACTACTAACTAAGGGAAGAGCGGAAACACTATTTGACAAATAGACTTGACTAGAAACCGGAAGGTTACGATAAGATCGGAAGCTGAGATTTAGCCGAGAGTGGGGTTATGAGAAAAGGAAATAGTCCACGGGCTACAAGTATATATGGGCATATGTGAAACATAGAGTAAAATGGATCATCATAATGAAAAGGGACGTATCAAAGCATAACCAGATGGTACGAGTATATTTGACAGGGGCGTAAATGGGGTTTGATTGCCGTGAAGATATACATCAGTGTCGGTGTTCCAAAGGTTGCTGAAATGATGACTTGATCAATAACTTGGAACATCGATAGACTGTAGTATTCTCAGGGACCATCGGATTGTGACATGGTTACGATACAGTCGTAACACTTTTTGACATCATGCTAGTACATATAGAGCTGGCGTTTCAACGAAATCCGATTGGCCCAATTATTTGCCTGATAGATTTTCACAAGTGCTTGCCATGCCTCTGGTCCAGTGGTGCAATCCCAAATATACAATTGTTGGCTTGATGCAATTGTCAATCCAATTGCCGTGTAACCATCCTCTGAATGCTTTGCCCAATCCAAATACTCCTTGCTATTCTTATCCTTAGGTGCCTTTGTTCCACCATTAACAACACTCCATGATCCAGCATGCCGCAAAACCATTGACAATGAAAACTTCCATTCGTGGTAGTTATCACCCAAGAGTTTTGGGATACTTGCAAGTAAGGCATTGATATTAGACATAAGATGATGAGATAGTATTAGTGTGTGACTTTTTAAAACAATGGGGTGGGGCCCATAACCTGTTCGATGTTGACATTATAGCGAAAATGGACGAAGTTTATTTTATGATGACTAAGCTACTGTAAAGTACAAAATAGCCGAGCGTTGAGATAAAACGCGTCAACGGCTTGCAATACAATGTACTCTAACAGTGAGTGGATGTGATGGTTGAAAGTGAGAATTCTGTTCAGGTGGCACATAAGGCAATTGCTTTTGCTGGATACCAGCAATATGAGATGCCATGGCTTCCTGTTGAGCTGTTGGCTTTTGCAGAACATCAAGAAGGTTGCACGCGGAGAGTGCAAGCATGGCACCATTGTCTGGATCTGCAATGGAGGGGCCATGGCATCAGCAAGGGACGAGGTCGATGCCTCATTATGAGGCAGCTGTGGAACACTTCTATTGGAACCATTTCTTCAGTAATTTGTGGCATCGTAACTGTAGTCGCTGCTGGTTCAGAAAATGGAACAGAGGACTCAGAGGTAGAAAAGGGATGGGGGGGGTTCAGATTGATGGCTGGGAAGTATGTGGTTCATGTGTTGCACGGGAGGAGCTTTTCCTTTCCCTTTCGGATTGGCAGGAGGTGGGGTAACAGTTGGTGGTTTAGCAATTGTGACTTCATTTCTTCCAAACGTTGCCATACAAATATGACTAGGTGCAAACAAGAAACCAAACTCGAGGTCTTAGAGACTACCTAGTGGTGAGGTGGGAGGAAATGAGATGGGGGAATACGCATTGAGTGTATAATACATACGACTCTAACCTGGATATATGATACAATCGGTAAGACGAGAAAAAAGCGAAGGGGAAAATGGGAGTGGACCTGTTCCACCGTGCTGAGTCACATGCTTTCCTCCAGAGGAACTGGACAATGAAGCATTGTCCAAATCAGCTAGATGATAAACCACGTTGTGGAGAGGCTCAAGAGACCCTTTGGCTTTCCGCTCCTACTTGGGGGTGCACGTGCATCAATAGTAAGCGGCGACTGTTTCGTGATGAGATTTGGTGAGAAACGGCTCAAAGAAATGCACGATATAAGTAACAGTGTGAATGAATATCAACAGCGAGTATAACCATCACCCACGGTACCCTTGTGAAAGTCACTGAGGGCGAGGCTGAATTTTATGTCGCAGCTGCAGGCAAACCTTGCAAGACGTGGTACAAGGTCGTTAGCGATCTGGGGTCCAAACAACGTCCCTTTGTAACTGTTCATGGTGGTCCAGGTGGCAACCACGAATACCCCCTCGTGTTCACCGCCCTCATCTCAACGCACAGATTACCTGTCATATTTAATGACCAGATCGGAAGTGGGCCCTCGACACATCTCCCAGTGAAGAAGGGTGATGGCACCATCTGAACCAAGCAGCTGTTCTGTGATGAGTTAAATAACCTAGATCAGCATCTAGGTATCTACGGTGACTTTGATATACTGGGAAATTAATAGGGTGGAATGCTGGGAGCCAGATGCGCGACCAGTCAACCAAAGGGGCTTAACAAGCTCATCATATCCGACTCTCTGGTGTTGATGGAATTATTTGTTCAAGCAGCAAATAGGTTAATAAATGGGCTGCCGAAAATTTTCCAGGATACGTTGACGAAGTATGAGGGTTCAGGGACTACTGATCGCAAAGAGTATGGGGCGGCAACCATAGTATTTTATACCCTGCATCTGTGCAGGTTTGAAACATGTCCACACGAGTTTGACGCAACTTTTGTCTCGCTGGCGAAAGATCCAACTGTGTATAGAACCATGTACGTTCATCACACGCATATAGGGATTTTCATTGACAATTAATAATAGGAATGCTCCAAACGAATTCCATGTTATCGCGATGTGGAAGACATGGTCCGTGAGTGATCAACTACATAATATGAATGTTAGACCCCTGGGACTCTCAGGATATTACGATGAAGCACAGGATGAAACTGTACAACCATTTTTTTTTTGAAATATTCCAAAATGCAAGTGGGTTCAATTCGCTAATTCGAGCCATACGCCCCAGTGGGAGGAGACAAATCGGTACTTGGACATGCTTGGCAGCTTTCTGGCCTAATATTGCCGCACGTTTGAATTAAATGTATTATGAACATCAGAATAAACCTTTAACGTTAAGAAACCAGTGCCATTGAAGTGCCACAGCGCTAGAATGGATGCAATCTAACGGGAACGCAAGCGGTAAGTGACAACATAGCAGGCAACAAATAAGAGCCACCGCCACTCACACATCGTTCTAGCAAACCGAATACAAGGAGCATTTTATGTCACTCGGGAAGCCAACCGAATAATATTGCAGCCTGCTCCAGGTTCAACTTCGAGGTTTGCGAATAAATTGAAGCCTGTGACGGCAGCCGTGAAGGGAGTACTTATATCCTTGTTGAAACCCGGGAGCTGGTAGCCAAGGGATATAGACATTTATTGCTTGGACATTGGTCAATGTCGTCTCTTTGAGATCGGGTCCTACCTGAAATGAGTCTAAGAAGGTGTAGTGTACGTAAGGCGACGCATTGACGAGGAAATGGAAGGAAGGAAAGAAGAAAGCAGGAAAGGCTGTGGCATCGGGAGTATGAACAGACTAGTTTCTCGGCCTGTCGTGTTCGCAAGAGGCTCATCTTGACGCAAACACTGAAAATCAAGGCTAAGAGGACGCACTTAATACCCTTGTTTAAATCTGCGATACTGCGTCTTCGCTAAGCATGTATTCTTCATCAAAGAGCCGTTTGGCACTGACACCAGGTTTGTTCCGCCGCTCGTGCGTCGTTCACCATGTTCTGAAAAAGTGTGCAGATCACCCGGATACCATATACATCTTCAGACGGGAACTTGGTGAGCTCTGCACTTCGACGGTATCTTGCATCACGGCGGAGTGGACGTGATGTCGAACAAGCTGAGAAAATAATGCTCAAAAAATTGAACCGGGGTGTGAACATTATAACTGACCAGTGAATGCTTCCCACAGATGAGAGGCGTTGCGGGAACCTCATAGGTAGACTCAATAACTAATAACGGGTGATTCCGTTAAACTGAGATTGACATCTCTCGCTGTGGTGTTTTAAATGTTTCAGGTTTGCGTTGGATTTCTTGGCTTTGGCAAGTGACGCAATCCTAAGAATTTCAACAGCCCATCGCAAAAGGCCAGCTCCTCGGTGGAGTGCTGTGCAATAAAAATAATGGGCCGATCCTAGAGAAAGGCCATGTTGAATTATGATGCATAATAACCAAAACAATGATTAGAACGTGCCGAAGCGCCTTGTCATGTTGAAAGGCTGCTGTCTGATGCAGCCTTACATTGGCATCGGTCCAGACGTTGATAGGACCAAACTGTATTCTTCGAGAACGGCGAGTACGATACACGATAATGACGGTAGGTATAAACGATTAACTCAAAAACTTCGGTTATGGTACCGAAAGAATTGCGTTAGACGAGACCAAAACAAATGAGAAAGTCACGTACTTCAGCAGTCAGGAATTGCAAGTAAGGCCTTGCGTGGATGCCCCGTTGCACCAAGCCTCTGAAAGAGGAAGAAAGAGGGAATATAACGTCAGAAAGGACTACAACAGTTTAGGTAATGGACGTACATTTCCAACATGCAGCAGCTCCTCAGTGACGTCCCAATTGCTTGCACAGCAAGTACTCGGCCAAGGACACTCCGAAGACACAATACTCACAAACGTCACGCACCTTCCACACGTGCTGCGGTTACACATTGAGGAGACGATCTGTCTTGATCTCAAGCAACGGTGAGTCTATATGCAGTGACGTAGAGTGAGATGCTTGACAATCCTTGGGGATGCTTTTCTAGATTGATCGGCGGTGCATGCATTTCCTTAATGTGCATGGTTCTTGCATTTATGCTGTTCGGCACCATTGTGTACTTCACAAAAAACATGCATGCCATACGCGAGCGCGCGACTCATAACGCACCAGCTGTGGATGGCGGTGGCGTCAAAGGCAACTATGCGGATCCTGATTATACCCCATGTCTCTCGTGGGAAGACAGGCCAACCTTAGAGAGTATGGCCCTCTCATACTGGATTGATCTCTGTTAACTAAATCATTTGCCCAGCGCATCCTGATGTGGGGGTGTGCCCTACTCAAATTAAGTCAAGTCAGTATATGATGACACTAATTATACGAAGACAGACAAACCTTGCACAATGCGCTGGGCGAATGATCCAGTCAACGGAGATCCGTTCAGCATGAGATGGCCATACTGGAAGGTCGACCCCTTTCTCTTGTCTTCCCAAGAGATATGTGTGGATTCTCATCGGTGCCTTTGACGTTACCATCATCCACGGCCGCCGGTGTATTATCAGTCGCGCTCTCATGGCTGGCGTGCGTGTTTTGAGAGAGTGTGTGTATGAAGGCATCACCAATCACCGCAGCATGTCTAGAAAAGCAGACCCAAGGACTGTTAAGCATCTCACTATACGTTCGTGCATATAACATGTACCGTTGCTTGAGCTCAAGACAGATCATCTCCTTGATGTACAAACGCAGCACGTGTGGCAGGTGCGCGACGCGGCTTAGTCTGTCTTTAAGTTGGTTGTTCATCTACATCGTTGCAAGGTTTCCTTTCGGGAACGGATGAAATCTAAGGAGAATGCAATAAGTAAATGACAGCATAGCAGGCAACAAATAAGAGCCACCGCCACTCCCGCATCTTTGTAACAAAACGAATACAACGAGCGCCTCATGTGCTTCATTAAATGATAAAAATCTTCCCGAGGTTAAAACACTCCTAGTCTTTATAGTCACCAAAAATAATTGATAAAACGTTGCTTACCAATGCAACGCAGGTACATAAGGTCATTTTGGCTTAGACAAAAAGCGGAGCTCAGCTCCTGAAACGTAATTTGAGTATAACATGCTGTATTATTTACTGAAGACTAATACGCTATCTAGAGCCCCAGACAGAGCTCTCAGGTATAACAACGAGCTCTATGTTGTTATCTTGGCGCTGATATCGTGGCGTCTCCATCAAGTAACCCCCAAATTTCACAAAAGAGCTAGTGAGCGCCCCAGTCAAATCATGAAAAATTAAATGAATACAAGGGGAATATATTTTATACGGCACGTGATCTCTTATCATTAATTGGCGGAAGCGAAACAATGGCTGTACAGTCACGAGCTTGCTTGGGAGACATGGAATCGGCAAGGCAAGGGGTGGCTTCGATCCCGGCGGGGCGCCCAATGTGGCGTTTTGCTATCTTACCGAAATTCAGCTGCAAGGCAAACTTGACGCTGAAAGAGACAGTTTGTTGAGGAAATTGTAGTCGCAGAACGGGCAAGAGTGTCGCTTGAAGATTTACTTCCTAACGTCGACCTGTGCCTGGGAAGGTGGCAAAGCTCTCTTTTGCGTTTTCTACGAGTTCCGGCTGTTTCAGCCCTTCTGGTGATCCTCCACCTTTTGATGCCCCGTGTGATTGTGACCATTGTCACCACTTGTTATGGAGAAAGAAGCCAAGCTAAAAATAGAGACGATGTCTCCATATTAAAACCACAATTCAAAAAGCAGGAGCAAATAAAGAATTTGATCCCGAGAGGCCCGAGGATCGGCTCACAGACTACAGTCGACTCCCTCATAACCCATACCCCAGATAACCCATACTCCCTCATAACCCATACAATTATGGAGTAACCAACTTGCTAAGCGAGTTTTAATACCTCCCTCATAACCCATACTCCCTCATAACACATACTTCTGAGCCTATCCCAAGGGGTATGGGTTATGAGGGAGTTGACTGTATATACGAGCCACGTGCCACATCCCAGGGCCTCCTATGACCGACACTGAACCTTCCGAAACGTCAGCGACTTTCCTATCATGGGTCCCAAGAGACCCACCCATGGCAGATTAAGCGTCATCAAAGGGCGAGAAGCATCTCCAGGCAAGCTTCCAACGCTTAAAACAGGCGATCCTTAGAGAGTATGGCCCTCTCATGCTGGATGGATCACTGGTGACGGCATCATTTGCCCAGCGCATTGTGCAAGGTTTTAATTTAAGCAGGACCCAACGTTGAGATGTTCCATCTCCACATTGTTCCCAACACAAACACCACCATCGACCCCAAGTCACAAACCGCCGCTGATGAGGTCCGCAATATTCCAAGCAGCAGCCCAAACAAACTGGCAGGAGATATCGGCAGCAAGGAGGGAACTGACTAACATTGACTTCTTAGCAGGACAAGCCGTTTCACACAAAGTCGTTAACACCTCAACCTCATTACGAGGGAAAGAGAAAGTCAAGACAGGACAAGGCCTTCAATAACAGAGGAGAACCACCAACACGGTTAGACAAGTACGATTTCGTGTCATTAATTTTGGCAATGATACTCACCTGTTATCATGTAGGCAAGGGGCGAATGCCTCGGTGCGACAGCACTTACCCCTGAACTGGGGTGGAAACAGGTCAGAAAACGAGTTCCGCATGTCCAACGACCCACTGCAATGTTCGGCAAAGACACTTGGCGGACCTCTAGCTGCTCGGATGGAACCATTGCCTGCAGCTGCGCCTCCACCACAGCGTAACCGACGGCGGAAAGAGAAGTAAGTGGATTAATCCCGGGCAGAGGCGAAAGCAGCGGCAAGGGGCGGACGAGAAGTAGGGGCAGCGGTGGATGAGTGGTAGTGGCAGAGGCCAGACATACTTTTTTTTCCAGTTCTCCTTCTTCTCCTTCTTTCTTTGGATATTTCTACTTCTTTCTTTTCATCTACTTCTTTCTTTTCATCCACTTCTCTGGTTCATCAGCTAGTGGGGTCACTCGGTTGGTTCTGGCTCGTATCTTTCAGAACGGGTGCATTGTTTTATCATCTTTCTCTATATGGTGACCTATTCATTGTCATTCAGCTGTGTCTGTTTTATGAGCATCGTGTCCTTGCAGCTCCCTAGGCCGAAGACCTGCTGTGCAAGCACTTGAGATGTTGCTGAGGAGATGGTGTATGGTGGATAATTAAACGTACGTCCATCTCTTAAACCGTCGTAGTCCTTTCTAACGTTATCTTCCGTCTTTCTTCGTCTTTCAGCGGCTTTGTGAAATGGGGCATCCACGCAAGGGCTTACTTGCAATTCCTGGCTGCTGAAATACGTAGCATTCTCATTTATTTTGGTCTCGTCTAACGCAATTTTTTCAGTACTGTAACCGAGGCAAGAATGCGTCAGCAGGCTTACTATAGATCTAGGGAGGCTAGGGAGCACCGCCTTGCAAAGATTCTTATCAGCCATCCTTCACCACTACATCTCGGATACCCAGTTCGGGGTGTTGGAAATACTGACCGATATGTCTATATCACTCGGCTACCAGCTCCCGAGTTTCTATAGGGGTTTTAGTCCCTTCGCGGCTGTCGTCACAGGATTCAAGTTATTCGCAAACCTCAAGTTGAACCTGCAGCAGGCTGTGACATAATTTGGTTGGCTTCCCATGAGTGACGTGAAACGCTCCTTGTATTTGGTTTGGTATAACGATGTGTGAGTGGCGGTGGGTCTTATTGTTGCCTGCTATGTTGTCCTTACCGGTTGCGTTCCCGTCTGATTGCATCCATTCTCAAAAGGCAACCTTGCAACGGTGTTGATGAGCAAGCCATTCAAAGGCAGACTCAGCCGCATCCCGCACCTGCCACACGCTGCGTGTACACGATCAAGGAGACGATCTGTCTTGAGCTCGAGCAACGGTGAGTGTTATATGCAGCGACGAATAGTGAGATACTTGACAATTATTTCTAGATATGCTGTGGCGTGTATTGCCTTGATATATATCACTCTGGTATTCACGCTGCTCGGCGCCATCATGTATATCGTACACTCTCGTCTTCAAGATGCGCGCGTTAGACGTGAGCGCGCGGCTGATCACACCGGCTGAGGATGACAGTAATGTCGAGGGCATCGATGCGGCTGATAATGCACCCGCTGTGGATGACGGTCACCTCGAGGCACCGACGCGGATCCTGACTCTACTCCATGTATCTCGTGGGAAGACAAGGGAAAGGGAGTCAACCTGAGAGAGTATGGTTCCCTCATGCTGAATGGATCCCTGTTGATGGGATTATTCGCCCAGTGCATTGTGAAAGGTTTGTCCGACGTCGTGTAATTAATGTCATCATATACTGACTTGACTTAATTTGAGCAGGACCCAATGTGGGGACATTCCATCTCCACATTGTTCCCAAGGCAAATACCACCATCTGCCCCAAGTCACAAACTGCCGGTCATCATATTGTAAATGTGGATGACAGTAACATCAACGGCGCTGATGACAATCTGGACTATTCCCCGCGTATCTCGAGGGAAGACAAGGGGAAGAGGGTTGATATTGGAGAGTATGGCCCTCTCATGCTGGATGGATCGTTGTTGACGGGATCATTCGCCCAGGTGCATTGTGCAAGGTGTGTCCGACGTCGTTTAATTAATGTCATTATATGCTTACTTGACTTGATTTGAGCAGGACCCAACGATGAGACTTCTATCCCCCACATCAGTCCCAAGACAAATACCAGCATCCACTCCAAGTCACAAACTGCCAGTGATGATGGATCGGAGTACATGGTACCGGGTTCGTGTCGTTTATTTTTACTTTTCATAATATATTATTTAACTATCCTACCATTCACAGAATCTTCCCTCATCGATGACGACGATGAAGCCACTGACCAGAAAGTGTTGGCCGGTACAAGCACCCAGGCAGACCTGTCTCCAGCATTTGGTTCATACACTTCATTCCTTTGCGCGGCTCTACAAAAACTCATCAAAATCCGCGATAATTGTAGATATGTGTTGCTCCCAGTTGTCCCATTCGTTCACCATGCTGTGTCTTGCCAACTCGACTCCCCGCACGCTAGCGCTACCCCCACCGCGATTGACAGTGAAGGGATCAATAATATGGATCCAGACGAGGTAGTGACTCCTTTATCCCAATGTGTCATTGATGAAATTAATATTTTGTGCAAATATAGAAGTCTTTGCAGAGACGTCGTATAGGGGCATCTGGGGCGGCTCATCATCCAGTACGCAGCATGTTGCACCACTCTTTTCTCTCATACGTCCTTAACTTTCATTAAATTCAGGATCTGCCCTCACACGACGGGACTGGGAACGGTGAGCTTGCCGGACGAGCTGATGAGCAGCCCGGATCCTGTGCCGAAGGCAAGGTCTTCACCTCATGACTTCCATGACTTCAAATATCAAGAAATACCTCATTGGTTGTGAATTATTTCAATACCACATGAAACATAAAACTGACGCCCACCCTAGCGGCCGCAGCTCCTACGGTGACACTAAGCACAAGGTCTCCGCCCGATGGACATCCCAAGCGTCCTTACCGGGACGAAGCCGAATCCGATGGGTCGCCCGCATCAATGTACAACCCGATGAACCAGCGCCGGTATAAAGGACACGGTGATGGCTCCCATGTCTCAAATTTATCATCTTTCTTGATATGTTGACCCATTCATTATCATTCAGCGGAGTCTGTTTTGTGAGTAAATATCCACCACAATACCACAATATGACTGCTGAGCAACACAAGATGGTTCCCCCACTCACAGAATTCCTGGAACTTTATTTAACATTATCAGATAATAAAATTCTAGTTCCCACACAAGAACTGCTCAAACAAGTAAGTCACTGAATATTTATTTGATACTGTGACAATGTTTTTTAATCATGGTGTCATCATATTGCTGCTGATGACATTGTTTTACAATTGGTTCCTTTATCTTCAATTTCACTTCTCATGGAGTTCAAGGACAAGAGATTAGTCCCTGCACATTTACCTCTCTGGTGCCCTGGAATTGGAAATGTGATTAATGCATTTCAGGGTGGACCCTATCCTGAGGCACTCTGTAATCTCATTGAATGGTTAAGATCATAGAGTCTTGAAGTTTATAACAATCTTTCAAGTCATGAAGTTCCACCTGCCAATGTTAATTTAGGAAACCTAGACTGGTGAATCACAGGTACATTGCTGCTATGGAAAGCCCCCAGCCCAAATTCATCCCCACTATCCCAATATTATGGATGATGGTCTAACTGAAGAGAAGATAAACAAGACAGACACAGAATGTGGAAAGTATTACAATAAATATAAAAAGGCATGCCTGATTGGTGCTCTAATGGTCCTCTGGTGCCATCATTTGATTTGTCTTGGATTCCACATTATTCCCACAGCTGAGGGCCTAAATGATGTCTTCCCTGTAATATACACACACTGGCCTATTGCTCCCAAAATTATTGTCTATGATTTTGCTTGCCAACCAGCTTCCTACTGCCTTATTCATAAACCATCCTTTTTTTGCAACGCACAGTTTGTAATTGATGAATTTCACACTGCTGATCACACAAAATGCAGCAAAGCAAGTGCTGCCAGCTTTGTTATGCAATATGATCCCTCCTACAATCAGTTAATACAAGTGTAGCTGAAATTGGTAATTCAGGAGCAGCTAAGATTCACAAGAGTGTCAGCTATATGACACAGTGCTATGCTATCCAATATGTCAAGGTATACATGGAGGTGATTGTTAAGTGCCATGTTGGAACTTATTCCAGAACCATCAGAAAGTCACTGGGAATTCGGAAACTATCAGATAGGGTCAGGACGTTGGCTTCAGGTTATGTGCTGCACCTCTATGCAAATGCTCAGAAGTCCTTAATTTCAAAGGTGAGACTTACACTGGAAGATACAGATATTCAGAGTTCCAAAGAGTTCCGAATATTGAGCATACAGAAAGATGGAAGAGGGAATAAGAAACTAAGTTGATATCAGATCTAAAGTAAAGTACAAATTTGCAGAAACTAATATAAGTCTTCTTGTTATTGTACTACAAACTAAGACCACAATAAGATGGAAATGGAAGTATTCTGAAACGGGAATACAATAAGACGAATTGGGGAGACAATATTCCAAAATGGAAATATAATAAACAAATGAGTGAATACTTGTCAACAGACAAATTACCAAATGTGGAACAAGGGAAGAATACGGAAGATATGGTAACTATGATGTTCCGTAGTTGGAAGTTGGAAGTTGGAAGTTGGAAGTCAGATATGGAAACATCCAGGAACAGATCATAACAGTGATGAATAGATGTTGAACTCTTACTTTGGAAAATATAAAACAAAAGTAGAAATTATATAGATTTATATAACATTTTTTGAAATAGATGCATGTAATTCCTCCAATTGATGCAAAAGCTCCATTCGTACCTGCTCCTTCCTCTCAAGTACAGCTTCTGTCTACTCCTTCTCCCAGTTTCCTTTTCTGCCTGTGCCCATTCCTTCTCCCATTCCACTCTGTCCCATTCTGCATGCAGTCGTACCTTTTCTTGTTCAGCTTTTTCTGCTCTCTCATGATGTTCTGTGATCCACTTGAATGCTCCAGAGCATTGTTCATCACAAGTGCATATCAATATTCTCCCAAGAGCATTTGATATCTCTCACATTGTCTTGATTGGTTTTAAGATTATCTGAAACAAAAAATTTCAAAGCTTCTTGCCCAAGGCTTTCTGGACTTAAAAAAGCATCAGCTACAGGACATATCACTCAGATGGAATGAACATAAGAATAACATACTGGGCAACCAATGTCACAACATACATGTCCCAGTTAGCTCTGAAAGTTGATGACACTACCAAGTGGGCAGACATCAGTAGGCTATCTAATGGAATTTAAAATATACTTACCTTGATCATTAAGGTCCTTGCTCGTTTTGCATAGGTATTTGTGTGATCAGCATCTTCATTAATATATATCTTAATGGCCAGGACTGAGCTGATCCCTGTGGGAATATTAGCTAAAGTGTAGTAAAGATGCAGAGTGAACTGACCTTTTTTTGCACACTTCCTTATCTCACCATCAGCTCCTGCTCCAGATCCTATCTCTTCTTGCCTGGGACTGTCAAAAGATGGTGTATGAGTGCATTTTTGGCCAACAGCTGTACCTACAATGATATTGTGCATAATATCCTCTGCTAGCTCACTACATGCCCTGTGAGTTGCAAGTCCATCCAGGGCTATAGTCCTAGTACTCCTGCATAAATTGTTTACATTGTTATCCACCAGAACCATGTGCCCAGTTTCCGCAGGGCAGTGTGATGTGAATAGATGCCATTGCTTTGCCCAAATTGGGCAGTTACACCAGGCATGGACTTTTAAGACACCTTAACAAGAAATTTGATCAGGAAAGTGTAAGAATATACACACCGGAATAACCCCCCTCTCCAAAACATTTTAGGATCCTTAGTAGAGCAGTGCTCCAATAGCCATCTATTGAATCCTTATAAGAGTTAAAATTAATTAGGGATCTTTTGAGGATCCTAAAGTTTATTGGATTCTAAACCCTGCAATCACATGTTAGATCCTTAACTGAAGTTAACTCAATTATGGATCTTTTAAGGATCCAAAAGTTCGTTGGATTCTAAACCTGCCAATCACATGTTAATCCTGAACCGACTTTAAATCAGTTAAAGGATCTGATGAGTGATTGGCGGAGTTTATATCAAATAAGCCTTTACTGAGGATCCTAAAAATCTTTGAAGCAAGGGCTTTTCCTGGTGACAACAGGTTATCATGTGGGTGAGGGGGTGACAAAGTCCCTTAGTAAATACAACTGATGACTAAGCTACTGTAATGTATGATGTAGCCTACCATAAGGTTTACTTGACAGGATTAGTTCTTGCCTGCCCGAAATTTAAGGACACCTGATGGTAACTTGTGAGGGTGCAGCACATAAGCTGAAGCCAAGTCCTTCCATTCAGTCCCTGTTGTTCTTCTGACATCAGTCAGTTTTCTGTTCTTAATATCTAGTCACACAAAAAGCATGCCTGGTTGCAAGGGGCAAATTCCTGGAGTTGATTTCTTTAAAACATGTGTCTGTAGTCAGGTATGTAATTGAATATTAGGTACCAGAGTAGCCACCTGATGCTACTATAAAAATGGAACATATCTACCTATCTATCATATTTATATACATAGAGCTCAGGTAGATAAGTCAAAAGTGACCATAGAATGAAGCTGATATTGTCTTATATTAAGTGGAGAAATTGTTGGTAGTTATCTAGACCACGCAAGAAGTTTGCTTGTAAAGGTCTCATAGTTTAGTTGTAATGTTGTATTGTCGTGAGTATGTAAGCTATTTGTTGGTTGTGTGTTCAATTCGTGTTTTGTGTAAATTAATTAAATCTCATTTGCTCCGTGTATCTCTTGGGTGCCTAATCATCGGCCACAATGAGAGCTAGTAATCAAAGAATTAATTAGAGCTGGGACAAATATAAGAGAGGGAGTTGTGTGGTCCTGTCAGGTTGTTTGACCTGCTCCACCCTTTTTTATTTTTATTTAGTTGACATGACCTGTCCAAGCCTGATTAACCCTGTTCAGGTCCACGTGACCTGTTCAGGCCTAAGCAGGTCACCTGACTAGCCTGGACAGGCCTTGTCCGAGTCTTCAATGGAATCAGGCCTGATCTGTCAGTTGGCAAATCTGAGCATCTGACTGACCTGCTCAGGCCTGCTTAGGTCTGAGAGGAGGTTTTCTATTTTCATGACAGAATGGAGTGATTCTTTGGTCAATTCACTTGTTACAGTGGAATGAGTAATTGCTTATTGGAACTGTATGCTCAAGGATTAAGAATGCAACCACTCCACCACTGTGTTACAACTGTGTTGCAACCCGATGGTCCCCAAGGTTATCGCCACCTATCGATGTTTCAAGTTAGTGTTCAAGTCACTGCATTGGAAACTGTTGGACTCCCGATGCTGACATACACTTTCGTGGTGATCAAACTCCATTTACGCCCCCATCAAAATATACTCGTACTATCTGGTTAAACTCTGATATGTCCCTTTTTATTATGATGATCTGTTCTACTCTATGTTTCACATATGTCTATATATACTTGTAACCCTCAGACTATTTCCTTTTCTCGTAATCCCGCTCTCAGTTATTTCACGGCCTCTGAACTAATCGTAACCTTCCTGTTCCTAGTCAAGCTTATTTGTCAATACCATTTTCCACTCTTCTCCTAGTTAGTAGTTTCTAGATGCCAAATACTTGTATATGAACCTGCTGTAGTTGTAGTTACTAGGCAATCAGAATATCGACTCAGAATACCCTCTTACACCTCTAGAAGTCTTATACTAAGTATCCCACTATCCGCCTTCACGTGTGCTCACCCACTCTCGGTCCCTGACCCCTTGGCCCAACACTTGACTTATCCTTCAGTCCCGATCAGTAACTCACCAAGAGGTACTTGTTAGGACTAGTCTTCGCCCGTCTGAAATTTAAGGACACCCGACAGACATTTGTGAGGGTGCAGTACATAAGCTGAAGCCAAGTCCTTCCGATTGGTCCCCGTCGGCCTACCATCATTAGTCAGTTTTCAGTTCTTAACACACTGAATGTGAAGCCATAGTGGTGAAGGAAGGGCTAATCCACTCCCAACCATTCCCAGAGGAGTTGGAATCCTACTGATTATAGACCAATGAGCCTTGCAATGGCCCATATTGCATTAAAACACTAATTATTGACTGGCCACATGGGGGACAATGTATCTTGCATATCCAAAACTTGACATAGCAATATAGATTCCTCATCTAGAATTCCCCACATCCCTATCTCAATTAGTTACATCAAGGATAAAGTTGCTGCTATTACTTCATCTTTGCTAAGTAAGGAATGGAAGAGAAACTATGGAATGACAGGCTGGCCTTAAAGGCAGTTTTTCTGTTGCTCCATGAGTATACAGAGCCAATGGGAGCAACCAAGGTGTCTCCCTCCTGCTCAACAATTACCATTGGACAGCAACCAGTCATAGAAGACATGATTGTGAAACATGACTTGGAACCTATGACTATACAGTATTCAGACTGTGGAGCCTTTCACTGAATGGATGAGCATCTGTCAAGTAGCTCTCAGACACATCCCAAATTTGACATGTGTTGCAAGGAAGGACAGATAGTCCTTCCAAAACTTCAGCCAGTCCCTGAGAATTTAAGGTCCCTCCTAGAGGATGGTACAGACAATGGCAGGGAGTTTCACAAAGATATTTGAGCATACAATAGTGCATTTGTACATTCACTGATTAGTTGATTCCCCAATTGCTGCTTGGGAAGTAAGAAGTAAGAATACACAGACAGGAGACACAGTTAAATGATGTATTATATTGATTGAGGAGTGCCATATCAAGCCATTCAGTAACCATGGCGTGCATTGAAATTCGAGCAAGTGAGGAGAACCGCATATTGGTAGTAGAACAAGGCCGGGAAGGGGGTGGGTAAACGGAGCTGTAGTGAAATTAGATACTGGGGGAGTAATCAAACCTTCTAATCCACCCATAATCCGTTTCGACAAATCTGATGTCAGCTTTGTATTCATCAAGAAGAAGCGTGCCCCTCTTTAATGACCGCCCAATAAACCAGTCGAAATGCCCATCATCTGCCCATCTTTCTTTAGCCATTCTGTTTTGGAAGAGTCCTTTGAGAAAAATATAGTCGGGTTTATCTTCGAATCCTAGACTGCGGCAATGATTATAATACGTTTTAAACTCGGGAGGCGAACGAGAAAGGAAATCGTCGAACGACTGTCCTCCTTTCATTTCGCCTAGGAGGAAATAATCTTGGGGGCGTTCTGCTTTTGTACCTTGCCAAGGCAATGACCCGTGAAAAAAATAAAGCAGTGTATTGCCGACTGCTTCCATGTCATCGCGTCGGCTAGATTCTGTAAAACCCAATAGTAGCTTTATGTAACGTCTCTTGACTTAGAAGACGCAACAAACCTCTGCCAAAATGCACATTATAACTGGAGAAACGAGGCGTGCCTATGGGCCCTAGGCCTTCACGATACGGGATATGGTCCCCAGTCGATGGGTCGAGATAAAGCTTCGAATGTCCGAAATCAAATATTTGAACAACATGAGCACGGCTCTTGGTTCCCATGGCGAAGTTTTGGGGTTTGATGTCACGAATAATAATGCCACGGGAGTGGGCAAATTCGACCCTTTCTAGCTAAAGAAAAAAATAATATCAAACACTATGACTGTAACTTCAGAGGACAAATGGACTAACCATTTGCAGAGCAAGCATTGTGACCGTTCTGTGTGTGAATGTACCTCGACATAACCTCCGGAGATGCTCCAGTGTCGGTCCAACCCTATCCATAATCAAGGCATGTACATTACCATCCGGACCGGCCCACCTGATCCGAGGAACCCCGGGATGACTGCCAAAGACTTTGTATACCTGAGCTTCATATGGGACTGTATACTTCTCGTCGGATTTGTCCTCTGGTGTCTCCATTTTAATTGCAACATGGTTTCCAGAAAGGACATGGTATCCTGCGTAGACCTGCCCTGAAATAGTAAAAGCATTCGTCAGCATGGAGCAAACAATAATAAATCAATTGTACGAACCGCTGCTACCGCTGCCAAGATGATACAAAGCTTGGAAAAATGTGTGCACTCGAAATTCTCTACTATGAGGGTGCTCAAGTTCGGCCGGCTCCGCAGAAATATGTGATGATGATGCTTCTAACGTGTTGCATAGATCTAACAAGTCATCCGAATATATCGTAGGCTCCCACCGTGAGGTATCGACTTCAGGTTCACATACTTCACTGGTTGGGAGCAAGACAGTCGGGAACCCTGCTGCTGTTGCAGGCTCGACGGTGCGGAAAGAGCTTGCTGTGACCACGAGGATCTGCGCAGGCTGGATGTCTCTGTAGGAAACTTGACACCGTTGATGGAGTGCAGGAAAGACTGAGGGTGTTGGCAAAAATAAGTCTTCCGGACTGTCTACCGTCTGATAAGAAATATCTGTCAGAAGCTCGGGTGGAAATTCAGGAAGAGAGTAGACACTCTGCAAGGGAAGCGGGAGTCCAACCACCACATAACCACGATGATGCAGGGATTTTATCACCCCTAGGGCGTCAGGATAGAAGCTGATTTTCAGGATAGTTCTGGTTGCGTCTTGCAACAATTTGTCGTCAACGTCAATTTCAAGACGAACTGACATTTCCTTCAGCGAGTTGTAAACGATATCGTCGTAAGAAGCGGCTTTGTTAGCTAAGTACCGAAGGGATTCACACTCAATGTAATGGGCCATTAGGGTATCACTGGCTATATCTTCAGGTACGAGCATGCGCAACCCCCTTTCTAAAGATGACCGACGATTCTAAAGAACATTCAGTCCCCTTCACTTCCACAACAATAGGTTTACTTACAAGAAGCGTCCCCAACAAATCAAAGGCAATAACCTTAATGTCAGAGGCCGAGACTGCAGGTTGGTTAGGTGGAACATCCTCCAAGTCGTCGTCAAGTCCCTCATCCCAGTCCCAATCGAAAGGTGCCGAATCATTGTCATCTTTGGGAACACGCAGGTCGCCGTTGTGGGGGATCACCATGGACTGCAAAATCAATGCGTTCTTTTTGAAACCAGCATAGAATGTAGGGTACAGTCCGGTGTACACAGATATCGGCAGCATCGGTGACGTTCGAGGAAAGCCATTGTCTAAATAATACTATAGCAGGCGTGAGATAACACCTGACGACAATACCAAAGCATACCTGGCAGTGATTGGAAGCCCATATGATCGTATTGCCCACCCCACCCCAAGAATAATCAGCACACAACCTCAAAATAAAAAAGAGATTAGCCGAAAGGACTATGCCATCATATCTGTAGGTAGCATACTGTTGAAATATTGCCATCTCTTCGTATATTGAAGGCTTCTCCGTTAATGATTTGACCTCTTCCTTCGCAAGGATTCTGGTCTCCTCTAGGACCGTGCTATCGAACACGCAGGCGTACCTTGGCTTCAGATATTCTTTTGAGACTTCATCGGCACGCGTCCAGTAGCCGCCATGATGACTTTCAAGATACTCATCCATATGGGCTCTCATTATCTCTCGGAAAAAAGTAAAGCTTTCCTCATCTAAATGGTGAGCTAGCGAGGGGATATTGGCTTTGTCCGAATCATCAGGGATGTGTGGGGATGTGTGTAGGTAAAGAGATAAGTGGCCAGAATTCAGCGGTGGTTCAACACGGAGAAGCCTACTCTTTTGGTTAAACTTGGAGGCGAGAGTGAAGAAGTGCTGTGGATTTTCACCAGGCGGTTTTTGGCGCGACACCAGGAAAAGAATATGATTAAAATCAGCAGATATATTTTTACAATCTATCTCAGAAAGACACAAACGCAATGCTAAGAAGGGGCGGGTTGGGAACGCAGCGGCCTGACACAACCCATAGTGGGATGTCCAATTGGCTGAAATACGCTTGGATAGTTTTGCGATATGAAATGAGTGAGCTGGCCAGGAAGTAGACATCATGGAGTCGCTTGCGGAGATTGAAATACTCATGAAACTGCGTCCGAACACTAATTGTTATGACCTACTGGCTTACGCCTACGTTTGCCTAATCCTTATCAGGCACTTCTGGTCTTCCTAAATCGACATAAGGGTGCTAACCTGGCATGCCGTTCTGTCCAAACACAGATGGTATAACAACTAACTCTCAGTCGACACAGACGAGTGTAAACGACTATATTTAGTACCTGTGACACTGTAAGTAAACTACCAAACATTACAATCACGGGTATCGTACAGGTATAAACGAATGAGGTATGTGCCGCGCTGGTACAGAATATATGTGTATATGAATATTGAGACATGGTATATGCCTTGCGAGACATGTAGCCGTAGCTGGCTGCACTCGGAGGTGTAATCTGTTATGTCGTAATGCCAAGCATGAGTGAACTCAATACGTGGAATTTGCACAATACAAACATCAATTAAATAAAAAATAGGAGGCACAAAGAAGTACCGATTTGCCCCAAGTACTGTAATTTGAATGGACTTATTATAATGTACATGGCTATTGTTTCATCGCACCCGACGGTCTTGTGATAACCCTTTTGCGAGCTACTATAGAACCTGAGCTCAAAGAAAGTTCTAACTTTTTTGAGAATAGAGATGCCCCTATTGACGAGCGATTGGTAGGGAAAATTCTTATCGCAAGGAGCAACAAGCGGATTGGGTCTGGGAAAGGGGAAAATGTAACTTGTAATAGTACCCACCTGACTGCACAGTGTTGAAAAGACCGTCTCCGACTAACCGTCTTACGATTGATTTGGATTGTTTTACTTTGCTGCGCTATGGATATTTGGTGGAGCGCCTTGCCAGCGTCTCCTGATGTCGAATTAACCCCCAGAGGCAAATATTGTTGACTGACCCGATAGACCTACCGCGGGGTGCGATGTTGGCCTTTAATTGTGAATACCTCCCATATATATTGTAATACAAATCGGAGTTGTGCAAAGGGACACGTGCCTCGTCTTATCTTGGTTGGCGGTCATTATTAGCGAATAAATAGGACCTATTCAGTGAAACTCTGGATCTCACTTCTCTCCGATATTGATAACATTCACAAGATAATTGCTAGTGTGAGTATCTCTACGAGGCTTTATTGTTCCTTAGGGCGGCAAATTGTGAGCATATATAATGTCTACCAAGAAGTGAACACTCAATCAAACTTCCCCCCTCTCCTGAAGTGATAATCTTTAAGACATACATGTGGTTGCCAAAATCCTGGACAAGTCGTCTTCTATCTCCCTACTAGCAAAGTATTCGCCGTTGCTTCGGACTCATTGTCAGGAGAAGCGTCCCGAAAATATCGTCCATGTTTGGTTGTTCGAACAAAATATTGCTCCGTTGTATGGTGCGCAGTTGAATCATAGAACAGGGAATTATGTTTCTCGTAAAAATGTCTGTTTTCTTTCTGCATTTCTACAGTCACAGATGGAGAGGCTGATAGCGCGTTGCAGGCAGATCACGGTTGGTGGAGTCCGGTCATATTTCTCAATTCGAACATTCCTGTCCCGACCGATCGCCTTATGAGACAACCAATACGATTCAGCTACTCAGCAGATGGCAAGAGTCATGACTACCTTCCGAACCCGAAACCTACTTTCCTCTGGGTTGGAAATGATGGAGAATTCATCCCAAGCGAAACAGCGACGAACCTCAATACGGCTGATCCGTATATGCACCTTGAACACGGCAAACTGGAAAGAATCCAAGACTCTTGGACATATTGTAAGTACTGAAAATACCTTGCATGTGGAGTCAAAATAATTTCCACCTTTTTAAAGGGGAGGACAACCGCCCTTCTCCCAGCATTAATGTGCCAACAAAAATGGACAAACCGACTGCGGAGCGGTGGAAAAGGGAAGGGAAAGGGAAGGGGAGGGCGGAGGGGAAAGCGGAGCGAAAAGACCAGCGTGGGGAGAGGACAGGGAGGAGGAAAGGTCATTATGGGAGGGCGGGATTTGGGATAGGGATGGGATGGGGATATGGAGGCGGAGGCGGAGAGAGGCCAGGGAATGGGTCGGCGGAGACGTTGGAGGTGAGGGATGGGGGGAAGGACGCAGCGCATATTGGAAAGACGAGAGTGATGATCCGATTCAGACGATTGGCGGATCCAATTAGGAGGACGATGGATTCGACTGGAACGACCGACGTTCCGAGCGAGGCGGGAGTGGGGCCGCCCGGAGCGGTGGCAGGCGCGACAATACGGGGAGAGATAGATATGACCACGAACAGGGATATCATGATACAGTGAGAGGTAGATACATTCACAGAGGGGGGATACAGGACAAGGAGGTTATAGCCGACCACCGAGGGAGGCGGGGCAAAGGCCACTGGGGAGGATCACGGCCGAGATGCCGATTAATATGATAGCACGGGGAGGGATGATTACAGGCGAGGAGAAGGTAATATAGGGAGCGAAGGGGACGTAGGGGAAAGGAGGGGTACAGTGCGAGAACGAATGAATGTAGGGCGCGGAGGTTATGACGGATCCTCTAGCGGAATGGAACAGGCGGCACCACCCACTGCAATAGGTCCAGGCGTGCTGACTCACCCCTATGTGAGCCATCTACCACATGGGCCGCCTCTTCTGCCATATGGTATCGATCTTCCATCGGCGTATGGAATGCCACAAAATCCATATGGAGCGCACCCAAATCCGTATGGACCGCTGCCAAATTCTTGTCGAATGCCACCCAGAAGGCAGTAGCCACCAGGATGAAGGATATTGAAGACTCTTCAACTCCGTAAGTATCTGACTGTCAGTGTTCCCTTGTCCGATGGACCATTATGCTTCTCATATTCTACGAAGATCTTTTCTCAAGAGTCCTTATGTAATTTGTATTTTCAATATAGCGCTTACGAACTATTCATCGTTGCCATGCGCTTGCTTAAAGAGGCGAAGTGGGGAGCATGTTTGGCTACTGAACATGGGTAATATCCGTATCACCACATCTGGTGTACAAGCAGATGTACCGAATCTGATCCGTAACGTAAGCATAGCGCCCAAAGATCCCACTCAGGATACCAAATGCAAACCGATTAATTATTACTGATTTGTAAACAATAATGATCAAATAATGAAAATCGTCTGCTTCCGAAGGGGCGAAATAGCGATTTCAACCAGTTGTAATTATCTTTTGCTTGTATCGCCTGTATCGTTCGGACATTGGTGAATGTCGTCTCTTCGAGATCGGGTCCTACCTGAAATCTGAAATGAGTCGAAGAAGTTGTAGTGTACGTAAGGTGAAGAATAGACGAGGAAATGGATGGAAGGAAAGAAGCAAGTAGGACAGGCTTGTTGGAGATATAAGTATTATTTAATCAGGAACACACCAAATGTTGGTTGCACCTGTATAGTTCGGAGTTGAGTGCCCGAACTATATAAGTAGTTACGAGTTGAGGACGTAACCTCTTAGTGGAGTTGTTAACTCACTAAGAGGTATGCAAGGTTTCTTTTCTCTATTATAGTAATAATCCCTTATTCGTCTATCTACAGGCATACTTAAGGTAGATAGCTAATACATTCTTAGTGGAGTTGTTAACTCACTAAGAGGCATACTTAAGTTCCTGTGCAAGTAGCTTTAACAAGGCTGTGGCATCGGGAGCATGAACAGACTAGTTTCTCGGCCTGTTGTGTTCGCAAGAGGGCCATCTTGACGCAAACATGTAAGAATTACATAAGCAGGGTGAAAATATTGACCTGAGCTGGATTTGAACCAGTGACCACTAAGTTTGGATTACATGTCTAGTGCTCTTAATCCCTAAGCTATCAGGCCATTAAGAGTAGTTTTATTAAGAACTAGTTACTACTGAGATGATTAGTCATCAGTAAGATATTAATATATCAACCATTACTCATTTCAACAACACTGCAAATCAAGCAAACACTGCAAATCAAGGCTAAGAGGACGAAGACTCCATGTGCTCATTACCATTGTTTAAATCTGCAATACTGCATCTTCATTACAGCACTTTGCATTACATAAGGCGCGCGCTAGATTTGCACGGAAATATTGCTGAAAGTTGTGAACCTCGTAGCTTGCTCAATAATTGACCAATTCTCTTGTAACTTCATATACGTATTTTAATACTATATATATAGTATATTATGATGTTATAACTCCAAAATTTGACCTACAGCATGTTTCCCAAAATTGCAGTCCATTTGAGCTTGCGAACCAATTCATGAGCCAAAAAATGTGTCACTCCCAATGAGCTTGTAATATGTTGTTTTATATGTATATAGGTAGTAAAAAATGACAGCACCTGGCTTTTTCTGTCTAAATACCAGCTGCAAACCTATATGAGGGTAGTTGTATGCATTTACTCGGCAACCTCACTCACATTAGCTCTGACCAAAAAAGCCAGGCGCTGTCATTTTTTACTACCTAGATACATGTAAAACAACATATTACAAGCTCATTGGGGGTGACACATCTGTTGGCTCATGAATTGGTTCGCAAGCTGAAATGGACTGCAATTTTGGGAAACATGCTGTAGGTCAAATTTTGGAGTTATAACATCATACTTGTTAGGATACACACACAGGCCAGGTTTCCGGAGAAACCTGTGGGATATCTGGTAGGACTTGGCTTCAGCTTATAGGCTGCGCCCTTGCTAGATTGTGTTGTCCAATTTCAAACGGACGGACGGGGATCCCGGGGAATCCGGGCGGGGTTCGTGGGTCGTACGTTGTAAGTCGGGGGCCGTGGGTCGTGAGTCGAGTTGGTTGAGAGAGATAGATGCGCCAGAGCCCGTGGGCTCCGACTAGTGTGAGCGATGTGAATCAAGTAAGGTTTTAGAGCGGAAAATATTATTAGATTACTGGGGGGAATCTAAGCTAATTTTCTGACTGGATTGTATGTACAACATCTGCCAGTTTATATAGACCGTGGAATGCATGACATACCAAATCCAGTAATAACGAAACGAGAACTAACAAAACATGAAACGGGAATAGTAAACACCAAATTGGTGTTAGGAACGGAACGGGGCTCGATTAGAGTGGTGACGGGATTCTAAGCGGGGACCGGTGACTGATGCGTGGGACTGTTAAGAACTAGAAACTGACTAATGTCGGTGGCCGACGGGGACCGATCGGGAGGACTTGGCTTCAGCTTATGTGCTGCGCCCTCGCAAATATCCGTAGGTTGTCCTTAAATTTCGGACAGGCGAAGACTAAATCCTAAGAAGAACTTTTCGGCAAGATACCGATCGGAACCGAAGGACAAGTCAAGTGTCGGGCCAAGGGGTCGGGGCCGAGAGTGGGCGAGCGCACACGAAGGCGGAAGGGAGATTCTTCTAGTATGAGACTGCTACAGACGTATGAGGGTATTCTGAGTTGATATTCTGATTGCCTAGTAACTACAATTACAGCGAGTACATATACAAGTAACAGGCGTCTAGAAAGTACTAATGGGGAGGAGGGCGGAAAACGGCATTAACAATAAGCTTGACTAGGAACAGGAAGTTTATGATTAGTTCGGAGGCCGATGATAACCGAGAATGGAAATTACGATAAAAGGAAATAGTTCGAGGACTACAAATATAGTTAGACATATGTAGAACATAAGGTGAGACGGATCAACATGATGAAAAGGACATATCAAAACATAACCAGACAGAAAGGCGTAGTCGGGTTTGATTGACCGGAGAGCATACGTCAGCGTCGGGGGTCCGACGGCTTCCGAGGTTTTGTATTGTCGGAGACGTATAACGAGGGTATTCCATCGGGGGCCGTCGCTTGCGAAGGGTTACGACACAGTCGTAACAGGGACGAAGATGGACATAGACAGAGATGGAGTCCGGGGGAAGTCCGGTGACTGATATGTGTCGTAATGAGGTCGAACGTAACGAGTCTTGACATAACGGAGTCCGGGTGGGAAATCCTATAAACAGACGATTGGTGCTTGTAGCACGTGGGGGCGTACGGGTTAGTGCCCAGAGTCCGGCGGGATTGTCCGGTCGTAACAATACTATACCATATATATAGTAGTAAAATACATATATGAAGTTACAAGACAATTGGTCAATTATTGAGCAAGCTACGAGGTTCGCAACTTTCAGCAATATTTCCACACAAATCTAGCATGTGCCTTATGTAATGCAAAGCACTGTAAGATAGGTGTCACTTTAGTTTGGCACCTGTTTATGTAAGCAAAAAAGTGACCTACTTGCACTCCTTTCTGTGCTTCCACAACATAGATAATCTGTAATTAAAGCCCAGGGAAGTGGAGTTGGGATCCATTCCCCCAGTTTTCAGGTTTAAAACTTGAAAAATAATTCACTCTTGCCAAGTAGTAGGACTTGCAAATTTTAACTTTTTTTTTGAGTCTCTGAATGCTTAAAAACTCATTTCCATGTGATTCTGAGATTTTCAAAATTTTGCAAGTGTCAGTATTGGCTGCTTACATAATCATCACGTGATATATTGGGCAGCCTTGTTTTAAGGGCCTAAAATTGGGAAAGAAAACTGTATTAAATTCAAATATATGTACTTACTTTGCCAATTTTAAGCCATTTTTTTTGCCTCCATGTTCACACCTCTCTCAGGATACTCAAGGTGCTCAGCTCCCCCAGGATACCCCACACCTGTTCCGGATTAGGTATCAGTTTCCCACACTTCGTCGCACCTGGCCGAAATGTAAAAAAGAATATATATATTATACAATATTTACGATATAATTACGAGAGACCGTCAGTGCAACTCGATGCTTGACGAAACAATGTTTTCAATATTATATGTAAAATATCAACTGGGGCACATCTTCAAGGTAAGTACAAATAGCGCATATTCTAATTTTTAACTTTTATTGCCGACTATGGAAAGCTATTGTGAGTCGTATCACCGTTGTTCAACATTGTCAAGGCTAACAACACTGGAAAACAAGGGTCGATTCGCTGGCCCAGCGTCGAGTGCCACTGCATGAGTGGAAGGTGTGGCGACCACGCAAAGGAAGGAATGTGAGGTCAAATCTAAACATCTAGGCAGGTAACTGATGGAGTGGTGATTGCTCGAGTGGTGATTGCTCGAGCTGTGCATTATGTCACAATGTGGAAGAAGAGAAGGGAGCAGGGGGATGATATTGAGGCTGCGCACTGTGGTACACGCGGACTCGGGCTCAGAAGATCCAACTATCAGTTTCAGAGTCAATGCAATTATTCAGTTACCACACATAAGGAGATGCTAATTTGGACTCGTGTGGGTCAGAATGAGACTGGTAGGACAGTTTCATAGGCAGATGTAAGACGGTGCTATAAGGTAAAATATTGTGAACATACCGTATGATGGGCCCAATGAGCAAAGAAACCACAACCCTGGTAAGCAGACAACTAAGTCGCACTAGCCACAAAAACTCACATGGATTTAAGCTGCTTATGGAATCGAAGTCTTCATGGACATAGACTGGAGCTCGCAAGAGTATCAATATTCGACAGCCAGTAATTTTTTCAACATGGATAGAGGCGTGATTTCCTGGAATTCGAAAAAGAAACTTTTGTTGCACTATTATTGACAGAGGCGAAATATATAGGTACAACTCACGTTACGAAGGAATGTTTTGCACACAGGCCTTTAGAGCCGAAATCGCTTGCCCACTCATTCGTCCCATCACTGCCAATTGTGATCGCCGATCCACAATTCTGATTGTCTAGACTGGCGAATTTCACACTTGCACGAAGCACATTGAATGGGGAACCCCATGCGGAGAAAACGAGATGGCAAAGTAAATGAATAGCTTTTACTCAACGGTGGGATGGTGAAACAGAGCTGTCCATAGCCATGCAACTTGAACATCTCGTGGACACATAGGTAAAAATGCACTCAGAGGTGAGGGTAAGATGTCGGTGCAGAGTGACACACAAAGTATTTGCTAAGCTCTCCAGTGTGCTGCATCAAATGCGAACATTTGGTCTATGTCTATTTCTTCTATCATCGCGATGAATTTTTCAGGATATCCACTTGTAGACGGCTTTGACTGGAATGATGTGAGCGTGAAATGACTTACACTTATAAATTAATGTTTGTGCTCACAGTTGTTATCAGCGTTTCTGGCTTCGACTGTGGCCCATTGAGCACGTTATCATTTATCTGCATACATGGACCCAAAGGAGTTTCGTCCAACATTGTGCTGCTTTGAGAGACCTAAGCACAAGGCCTACATTAGTAGATTGATGAAGGGTACAAAGATGCACACCTACTGGTTTCGCAAAAGAGACACATAATCTTAGCATCCCATTCTCCATGCCATTATCTGTCCATAAGCCTAGAAGGCAACTGCAAAACAGTGAGCTAAAACAAAGCTCCTAGTCGAAGTTACTTACATAATCAAACATACTCCCATTCATAGGCTCAAGTGTAGTTTACTCGATCAGCTTTTTGCACTGAAGGGAATAATAGATTTTTGGTTATAATGGTATATAATTAATAATAGGACATTATGGAGTTGGCAAGTGTGCTGGTTTCATAACAAACCACATGATAGCCACATTTACCCATAATATAAATGCAAGATGTCATCCAGCAGCCCTGAATGCAATAAAACCCACTGAAAAAGTTCTGTTGTATGTGAAGAGAATGAATAACAGTCAATATAAGCTACACAGAATTTTCTAGGTTGGATTTTAAACATAAGTCACAATTAAGTGACCTACAAGGCCTAATTAAGTTAACCGAGCTTAATTTTAAGGCAAATTTTAAGGAATTTTAAGGAATTTTAAGGAATTTTAAGGGCTCATATCAACAAACCAGGGGATTTTATAGTACAAAGATGGCTGCTAGACCTTTTCTTTACTATTAAAAAGCCAACTACCCATTTTATATAATATTTGAAGTGCAATACAGGCCCAACATACCAAATAAGGTTCATCGAACGGTCTATTGCCTTAAGCGTGTGTCAAAGAATATAAGCTGCCCCACTTCTTACAACTATATGTATGATAAATGTTATATGAAAGATGAATTAAATTCAAAATTATTTCCAGTGAAACTGGTGATGTAGTCAACTATGAGTCTCATCCATTGTAAGATTTGAATAAATTTAAGAACCGTCTAAGAACAGTGGCCTGTGTATGAATTTAATTCTACAAGAGAAATGGCTGCTGAGGATTAATTTTTTACATTTCTATGCTTTGCATTCAACTTGGAATGAGATTGGGAAACTGTCACAAAGTAGTTTAGGCAGATGTACATCTATCTATCTGATCACTATTTTTTACTTTCTATGCATTAAAAAATTACAGTGCCGATTTTGTCAAAATGATCTAAAAAAAATTCAAGAGAATTATTGTGCCATCTTTAATAAATCTGTTCATTCATTCAATTTTTTTTTGTTCGGTGAAAAACGAGCATGACCCAATGGTGTTTAGGACACGACGAAGGGGTTAGAGTGGGCGTTTGAGTGCGTTTGTGGCAGTGTCCGAGGAATGATCCTACACTATCCTGCACTATCCCAATTTTAAGCGATTAGTGAATTTTAACACCAAAAGGCTTAAAATATCGGAGTTAAGGGGACTTATCTTACTTACATAAAAATTCTCCTAAGAAAAAGAGGGTATATGTCACAACCGTCACATGTCACAATATTGTCACAAACATTCAAAGGTAACTTTTGACAACTCTTCGACCTATCAAATTCAACTTGACAAAACTGAACATTATTCGACACCATCAAATCTCTTTTGACATGTCTCATTTCGACGTCATGTATGATTTCATTATTAGTTCATAACATAGTCATAACGATACAATGAAAAGCATAAAAGGGCTACGAAAGGAGTGAGGGAAGTCAGTCAAAATATCTGTATATTAGTGATATTAGTAATCTATCTTGTCATAACTTCTTCGACAAATGCTTCCGTGAGTTCTCACGACTGGTAATAGCCTCTTACTTCATCAACAGGGTGAATATATACTTCGTCAAACAAGGCTTTTGAATTCGATTAGTAAAATATTATTTGACTTTATTGAAGAATAATTGATTCGTGACAGTACAGCTGCACATGTACTTGTGCAGTAAGCTGTGCACTTGATCACAGGCCACATTACATAAGCAGCACAGTGGCAAACACGCGGTTGCACAGTTCTACTACCATGCCTCAGAAGTCTAAAGCTGCACAATCTCGCATCAAAAACCTTGGATCAACAAAAGATATCATGGCCATCGTACATTACCTCCAATCATGCTTGCACAAGTATGGCAAGCTCAAATTAATATACCTGTACCATTATAGTGACTCCAATTCATTTTTTGACTTCATAATAAATTTTTCAAAAATTTGATTTGCAAATTTGGCCCCTCTTGGCGCTTAGTAATATGATTACATAAGGTGCTGAACTAAAGTGACGCCTACCTTAAGCATGTATTACAAGCTTAGGAACCCTTGCTACGCTGCGGGGCGGTCGCTTCGCGACCGGCCCCACAACTTCGCTGCGGGCTCCAGCTTGTTGGGGGGCGAAGCCCCCCAAACCCCCCCGTGTCGACAACTTTTAAGTATTTCTGAGACTCATTGTTTGAACGGAAAGTGTTTAGAGAACGGAAAGTGTTTAGAGAACAGAAAGTGTTTAGAGAACGGAAAGTGTTCAGAGAACGGAAAGTGTTCAGAGAACGGAAAGTGTTCAGAGAACGGAAAGTGTTTAGAGAACGGAAAGTGTTTAGAGAACGGAAAGTGTTCAGAGAACGGAAAGTGTTCAGAGAACGGAAAGTGTTCAGAGAACGGAAAGTGTTCAGAGAACAAAAAATGTGGAAACTGTAAAGAAAGGAAACTGTGTAGAGAACGGAAACTGTGTAAAGAATGGAAACTGTGTAAAGAACGGAAACTGTGTAAAGAATGGAAACTGTGTAAAGAACGGAAACTGTGTAAAGAATGGAAACTGTGTAAAGAACGGAAATAACAGTTACAAATGGATCAATGGTTACAAAGGAAACAATGGTTACAAAGTAAACAACACTTATAAAAGAACAAACAGTTACAAAGGGAACAATGTATAAAAGGATGAATCATTACAAAAGGAAAAATGGTTATCAAAGGAACAATGGTCACAAATGGAACAATGGTTACCAAAGGAAGAATGGTTCCAATGGTTGAATTGACAGTCAACTAATTAATGTGGGTAGCTGATTTATTTATTTTGATGTAGTTATTTCATCATATTCATGTATTT
Organism: Hysterangium stoloniferum; assembly: GCA_015178975.1. Taxonomy (NCBI): domain Eukaryota; kingdom Fungi; phylum Basidiomycota; class Agaricomycetes; order Hysterangiales; family Hysterangiaceae; genus Hysterangium; species Hysterangium stoloniferum. Next base: position 166,286 of record WHVD01000132.1, on the reverse strand, counting down.
TATTTTGATTTATTGTATTTTATTCTAATTTATTGAATTTCACTTTAATTTACTGCATTTTATTTTAATTTATTCCATTGTATTTTTATTTAATGTATATTATTTTTATTTTAGGATTGCTGTGATCAGAGGACAAAAAGAGAAGGAAAGGGGACACGCACCTCCAGGAGGACAGACAGGAGGCCAATCAGATGGGGAGGAAGAGAGAAGGAAACAGTACACACACTCGTTGGAGGAAAGAGAGAGGATGTCAATCAGAGGATGAAGAGAGAAGGAAACAGCACAGGCACCCCCTGGAAGAAAGAGAGATGGGGCTGATCAGAGCAGGATGGAGGAAGAAGGAAATGGTACATGCACCACCTGGAGGAAAGAGAGGCCAATGAGAGCAGGATGGAGAGAGAAAGAAATGGTACACGCACCATCTGGAGGAAAGAAAGATGGGCCCATTCAGAGCAGGACGGAGAGTGAAGGAAATGGTACACACACTGGCTGGAGGAAAGAGAGGAGGACGATCAGAGGAGGGCAAAGAGAGAAGGAAAGGGTACACACACTCGCTGGAGGAAAGGGAGAGGAGGACGATCAGAGGAGAACAAAGAGAGGAGGAAAGGGGACACGCACTTGCTGGAGGAAAGAGAGGAGGCCATCAGAGGACAAAGAGAGAAGGAAAGGGTACATGCACTTCCTGGAGGAAAGAGAGCAGGCCCATGAGTGGAGGACGAAGAGAGAAACGCGCCCATCCACGCACCTATCCACCGCGCGCCCATCCACGACGCACCCATCCACCGCGCGCCCATCCACGCACCTATCCACCGCGCGCCCATCCACGACCCGCCCATCCACGACGCACCCATCCACCGCGCACATGCACCCATCCACCGCGAACCTGCACCCATTTACCGCGCACCCATCCACCGCGCACCTGCTCCCATCCACCGCACACCCATCCACCCGCACCCATCCACCGCGCACCCATCCACCGCGCACATGCACCCATCCACCGCGAACCTGCACCCATTTACCGCGCACCCATCCACCGCGCACCCATCCATCGCGCACCGCTCCCATCCACCGCGCACCCATCCGCCGCGCACCCATCCGCCGCGCACCCATCCGCCGCGCACCCATCCACCGCGCACCCATCCACGACGCACCCACTCCCATCCACCGCGCACACACTCTCATCCATGGGCACATGCCTGCCCGCCCACTCGGGCACAAACCGGCAAAGCGCGTTCCCATTTGCCAACGCACGCGCCGCGCCTGTTCCCAACGCGCTGTGCCCATTTGTGCCCGATTGGGCGTGCACCCTGCTCTGATTCGGCCCCTCCAGTTGGTGCGTGTCCCCTTTCCTTCTCTCTTCATCCTCCTCTGATCGTCCTCATCTCTTTCCTCCAGGATGTGTGTCCCCTTTCCTTCTCTCTTTGTCCGTCTGTCTTTCCTCCAGTTGATGCGTGTCCCCTTTTCTTCTCTCTTCGTCCTCCTCTGATTGCCTCCTCTCTCTTTCCTCCAGGACGTGTGTACGCTTTCCGGTGGATAGGTGCGTGGATGGGCGCGCGGTGGGTGCGTGGATGGGTGCGCCGTGGGATGGGTACGCTGACTAAGGAGGTGACTAAGCTGATGGTACCTTTTACCTGCCTTTTACAGAGGGAGTTCGGGTGCTCCGCGCCCTCACAGCGCCTAAAAGCGCCCACGGACCCACCATGCTCCTTTCACTTATTTGACAAGCCTGGGAACCCTTGCTACGCTGCGGGGCAGTCGCTTCGCGACTGGCCCCACATCTTCACTGCGGGCTCCGGCTTGTTGGGGGGCTTCGCCCCCCAAACCCCCCCGCGTCCATCACTCTTAAGTATTTCTCAGCACTTCTAAGTATTTCTCAGCACTTCTAAGTATTTACATATCACAATCACTGTTAGAAGTTAGAAAAGTTAGAAACAATCAATCAAAATACATTAAAACTTCAATCTAATAATACATCTTTGTACACTATATTTGCTGTTCTCTTTGTCTCCTTTAATAATATTTTTATCCTATTCCAACTTCTTCCCCTTGAAAGTCCCACATACAATTGCCCATGTCCAAACACTGCCATTCTCAAATCTATTCCCACCACTTTCAAAGACTGTCCCTGTGACTTGTTAATTGTCATTGCAAATGCCAACCGCACTGGAAACTGAATACGATGCAGTTTAAATGGCAGTTGATCATCATTTGTAATTATTTTGATCCGTGAAAGAAATGCCATTTTTCCAGTACATGGTCCAGTTAGAATCCGCACTTGAAGCAAATGATTTTCCATTTTCACCAGTCGCAATCGTGTCCCATTGAAAAGCCCCCTCTGTGGATCTATGTTCCGTAACAGCATCAATGGCACTCCTGGCTTCACCTCAAGTCGACTTGGTGGGATTCCACCAAAATTCAGGCCATTCAAATACTCTACAGGATACATCTCTGTCTCACTGTCTCCCTCTGCAGTATCAGCACTGTGATACATACGACTCTCTCCAGGGAATTTATTCAGAAGTTCTGAATTAATCTCATCTACTTCTGAATTCCTTGGACACAGAATTGCCCGGTCTAAGAAGACTTCATCTTGCCAATCCCTTTGGTCTCTATCCACATGGATGTCTGGATATATCTCAGCAATTAGATCTGACATTTCTGGACCACAGATCATATGAGGAGGGATATCCATTGTATGATCCAAAGGTAAATCCTTTCCATGGCCTATATCCAATAGCCACTGAGCAAACTGTTCACTGTCTGGATCATCCTGGTCCACCCGCATATTCTTTTTCAAGAAGAGTACCTTGATATGCTTCCAGAGTTCTGATTTCTGGATACATTGTCCAATGATCTGTTCTTTTGAACCCTTTGGTACAACAGGCAAAGTCTGCTGGAAGTCACCTCCCCAGGCCACAGGGATCCCTCCAAAGGGAAGATCCTCCTTGTCTAATAAATCCCTCAGGGTTCTGTCAACTGCCTCACATGTGAAACGTGACTGCATGGGAACTTCATCCCAGATAATCAGTCGGACCTTCTTCATGAGCTCTGCTTTTTCTGAACCCTTTTTGATATGACATAGAGCATCCTTCTCACAGGGAACAGGGATTGAAAATGTGCTGTGAGAGGTGCGACCACCCTTGAGAATCATTGATGCAATTCCAGAAGATGCCACACAAAGTACAATGTAGCCCTTGGCCCTACATGCATGTGCCAGAGTATTCCATACAAAGGACTTGCCAGTACCACCTGGACCATTCACAAAAAACAATTTGCCCTGCTGCTCATCCACTGCTTTCATTATAGTCTCAAAGGCAGCTCGTTGTTCAGGATTACACTTTTCAAGATTGGCTTGGGCACTGGCATGCTCAATATCAACATCATAATCTGACTGCTCCCTAATGAGACGGTTGCCAACAATGCCATCCCAAACATCAGTGCAGTTTGGCATGGTTGGATAGTGTGAAAGGGACTTTCCAGAATAGCGGAGGATCTTATCAATCTCATAGAGACCAAAGTCATAAATCCTGTCTGGTGATGGATTGACAATGCCATGTTTTTGCTGAAGTATGAACTTCAAATCATCACAAAGAAATACTTTAAAGTCATTCCAGAGTTCATGGGGTTGTGCAGGGGAGGACATGGTCAAAATGATGGCAAACAACCTGCGAAGTTGAAACCCAGACTCTATGCGACTGGCTTCTGTGAGGCACATGTGCCACTGGCGGTCATCTTCAAGCAAACCATGTGCAACACAGGCTTGCTGAAATGTGGGATAAGTCTCACCCTGAAAAGTCCTGAGCTGTTCAAATGAGGTGGCACCTTTGACAACAGTGAGCAAAGTACGGAGGTGGAATCTTTCCCCACTGGCAATATTGACAAAATGAATGCGCCCTATGGAAAAACCACTTTGACGTGGCTTCCATGATTTCTTCTTGGGGACATATGTGAAATACTCAGGAAAGTCCATATAAAATGTGTCCTGGGCACGCTGTCCATTATAACCAATGAGACCCTTGGCATTAGCTTCAAAATAAGCCATGAGAGTTGTCCCTGAACGCTCTGCCCTTTGTAAAGCCTCAGCAGGACCTTGATCAGCATCAAAAAGTACAGTGTTTTCCCCAGGAAGATGGACACCAAGTGCCATTACTGCAGGAACCTGGGTGTGGAGTTCATTACGCATTAACCGCCAGACAGATTCATGTGCACTGACATAACGTGCATCAATGTACTGTTGAATTTCATCTGGTGTCTTTCCAAATTCCATAGTTGTACGATCATGGCCCTTGTAACAGTATTTATGCATGTACTTCATTGACCTATTGGTAAAGGTCAACTCTACATTGATGTGACATTCAAAGGTGAGAATCAAAATGGGGGAGTAAGGGACAACATGTCTGTTGTCATATGTAAACTTGGGAGTTTGATAAACCCTTCCATTGTTGGGGCGACGGCATGTTGGATAGCCTTCCTCATTGACAATAGTGGCTTCACACCAATCCTTTGGATAGTGTTTACTGCATTCCTTATCTACCATACAGGCAGCATTTGGATGATCAGTTCCACAGGGACCATGGGTCATGAGCTGACCTACTAAATTAAACAGTCTGGGATGTGTTTCAGGATCTGGAAAACAGGCAGAAACCATGGAGTCAACATCTTCTGGTGTCCTTGGCTTATTCTGGTCATCAAACCATATAAGGCAGTGCATGTGTGGAAGACCCCGCTTTTGGAATTCAATGACATGGATGTGGGCTACTGTTCTACCAAAGATGTGGTCCTCTGTGATCATCTTGAGCAACTTAGCCTTCTTGGCAGCAAAGACCCTGGAGACTAAATCAGGACGATCAGCTGGAGTCTGGCCAGGAAGCAATTCATCAGTAACCTCCTTCCACTTGGGATTGGCTGTCATGGTGATGAAGCAGCTGGCATTGCCATACTTTCGTGCAATTGCAAATGAATTTTGCAAACTTTGTCTCATATCCCTTGAACTGCCAGTAAATGTAGAAGGAAGTATGACCCTCTGACCAATACTATTGGCATCTGTGTTGACATCCTCACGTGTAAAGGCATCGACCACCTGGTTGTAGAGTTCTGCACGTAACCTTGGTTGATTATCTCTGAGAAACCTCAATCTGCGCTGCTCCGTTACTGCCCAGGCATTGACAATATACTGTTGGAATAGCTTTTGTGCATAAAAAAGGGTCATGGCTTCGTATGCTCTGGGAAATAGGCGATAGGCATAATATTCACATTGGGTCACCTTCCGACTTTTATCTTCATCTTCACCTTCTTCATCCTGCTGTCCAGGCTGGGGCTGCCAATTTTGATTGGCATAGGGAATGTCCCATGACCAACCACGCTCACCCCTGGGAAAGAGCATGACATAATGAAGGGGTGTATAAATGGCTTGTGCATCATGGACATGATGGAACTGGCCCCCTCTCCTCTGAACAATAATATCCCTTGGGTCACCACGACCTGTATCACCATCTCCAGGGAGAATGACTGCAAGTTCATCACCGGTTGGAAGATTGTACCGTCTGGGATCATTAAAAGCTTTGTAGCTCAGCCTGACATGTAACCTTGGAGTCTCTGCCTGTGTCCTCAATCGCTCATGTGCCTGGCGATAGAGTTGTATAAAGGGATTATATTGCTCCATCATATCCTGCAAGTCAGAAAAGGTTTGGTTATTTAGGTTTCTATTTGCCCTGTGATTCTGCCTCTGCTGCAATGCCTGCCTCAGTCCATCCTCCTGTGCCAATGCAGGATCATGGATGTAAAGCTGAGCATAACTACGTGATACACCTTCTGTGTAAGGAATCAAGGCACCATGCTGGTGATACAATTCACCATGGATTTTGAAGACATATGGGCCACCACCGCCTTGCAAGACAGACTCATCCAAATTGACACCGAGTGATGTAAATGCAAATGCATTATTATAGGCACGAATATTCTTGAGAAATTCTCTGCTATTGTCTGTGTTATTCTCCAGGAGAGACCTTAAAGTGTGAGGGACTGGCTCAAGTATTGGGAGGGCCACCTTTCCTCGCTTGCAACACTTGCCAAATTTTGGATGTGTCTTAGAGCTATTTGAGATACGCTCATCCATCCAGTGCAAAGCTCCACAGTCTGAACACTGTATGTCCATACGTCCCAAGTCATGTCTTTGAAACCGGTCCTCCACAACTGGTTGCCGTCCAATAGGTAATTGTGGAATGGGAGGTGGAGGCATAGCTGCAGGCTGTAAAATGGCTGGAGGTGGGGGAATAACTGGAGGTGGGGGAATAACTGGAAGTGGGGCTAACTGTAGTTGCTGTTGCTGTTGTGGAGCTGGATTTTCAGGTAGATGGTGAAGCTGTGGTGGTGCCCACTGCAAAATAGGTGCTTGTTGTTGTTGTGGAGCTGGATTTCCAGGTGGATGATGCTGCTGTGGTGGTGGTAACTGCAAAATAGGTACCTGTGCCTGGAGTTGTGGAATGGCAGGAGGTAGTACTAACTGTAGCTGTTGTTGCTGTTGTGGAGCTGGATTTCCAGGTGGATGGTGAAGCTGTGGTGGTGCCCACTGCAATATAGGTTGTTGTTGTTGTTGTGGAGCTGGATGTCCAGGTGGATGGAAATGCTGTGGTGGTTGCCACTGCAAAATAGGTGGTTGTTGTTGCTGTGGATGGTAATGCTGTGGTGGTTCCCACTGTAAAATAGGTGGTTGTTGCTGCTGTGGATGGTGATACTGTAGTGGTGCAGCTACATTTCCTGGTTGATGACCATGCTGTGGATGTGGTGCTGACTGTAAAATTTGTGGCTGCAGTTGAGCAGGTTGGTCTAACCGTGGTAAAGCAGCATACTGAGCATACAGAGCAGCTACTCCAGCAGAGCCAACTGCAGGCTGGACAGCTTCACCTGCAGGTGCACCCTGTTGTATATAAAGTGGTTGCTGAAGTTGAGCAGCTACATTGCCTCGTACATGACCTGGTGCCTGTGGCTGAACAGGTGCATTTGCTGGTTGATGACCTTGCTGGATATGTGGTGCTAACTGCAAAATTGGTTGCTGCAATTGAGCAGCTGGATTTCTCCGTCCACGACCCTGCCTAAGAGGTTGTAATGGTGGCAAATTTTCATACTGCCTACGCAAAAGAGCCACTGCATCAGAGCCAACTATAGCAGAGCCACCTGCAGCAGAGCCACTTGCAGCAGAGCCACTTGCAGCAGAGCCACTTGCAGCAGAGCCACTTGCAGCAGAGCCACTTGCAGCAGAGCCACTTGCAGCAGAGCCACTTGCAGCAGAGCCACTTGCAGCAGAGCCACTTGCAGCAGAGCCACCTGTAGCAGAGCCACCTGCAGTAGAGCCACCTGGCTGAGCAACCAAAAATGGATTATCAGGTTGACCTCTACCAACAGGGAGATCTCCAAATGGTCGAGGAGGGAGTAATATATTAGAATTCACAGCTAAACGTCGATGACGATCAGATGGAGATGTCATTTGCAATTGTGCCCTACGCTGCCTTCGCTCCTCCTCCCGATTACGCTCAGGTGTTCGATCCATACTAATATAGCAATCACAGCAGTAGTAGCAGAGAGAGAAACCCTGCAAGAGAGGGGGAAGAGAGGAGGGGCAGAAAGTTGTGGTGAATTAGACTAAAATAAGCCAAAGAAAATTACAGGGAAAGGACTCACTTTCAATACTCCACTTATACTTATATGGAGTGGTCACAAACACAGTAGAGAGTGGCAGAAAAGAAATGCAGACAAATGGCTCTAAAATAGCCTAAAAACATGAACAATAATGTATAAATATCTTTTAATAGCATGAGGGAAGGTACCAATACAAACTGGGAGATATGTTATATCTTCCAGTAACAATAGAAACAGCAATCAAGGCAAAACGGCCCAGAATAGACGGTCAATTTCACTGTAAGAACAATATTTGAGCAAAAAAAGGTAAGATTAATTACAGGGACAGGAATCACCTTCAATACTCGACTTATAATCACAGAGAAGACTCAAAAAGCAGTGGAGAGTCCTATGGAAAGGAAATTCAGACAAATAGATCTAAAATAACCCAAAAATGGGTAAAATAATGCATAAATATATTACAACAGCATGAGAAAGCCCAAAACATACCTGATATTATAGGATAGTCTTCAGACTGTGTATTTCAAAATTATGAATGAGAAGAACACCCGGGAAAGGGTAATCTGACTGCCAATAAATTATTTAATCATTAAAAAAAGCGAAAATTAAATAATAATTGGTAGAAGCTCACCACACCTTTTATATTGCCTGAGGAGTTGAAGAAGGGTTCAGAGATGATAAATGCTCAATATGGGGGGTCCAGGGCCAGTGGATGGCCAGACTCTAACTGCAGAATAATATATTTAATTATTAAAAAAGCGAAATTTAATAGGATTAAATAGAGCCCTCAACACACCTTGATATGGGCCCAGATACCTTGAGAAATATTCCAGAGAGGATCCCCTCACAATTTAAAGAGGACAAAGCTGGGGGAGGGAGAGGGGAAGGGAGAAAGTATGGCAGCCTCAAGGCTTTACAGCGGGCTTCCGGGCTTCCCGCGGCTATGGCCTAAAATGTTCCCACGCGTCGCAAAATAGTTCCGGGTATGTCACAAATGTCACGGAAAAGCTCCCGCGCCGTGAGAAAAGCTCCCGCGGCGTCATTAAATACTCCCGCGTGTGCAAAAATGCCCCCGCGCTGACTAATAAGAGACTTCGGGCGCTAGCGCGCCCTCAGCTTAGTCACACACTCACACGCACCCTCATCGGGATTTTTCGACCCTGATGGGGAAGAAGCTCGGGCGCTCCGCGCCCTCACGGATTGGGGCGCCTTCGGCGCCTACAAAGCGCCCACCACCCACCGTACAACTTTACTTTATATGATAGTCACCAAAAATCATTGATAAAATATTGCTTACCAATGCAATGCAGGTACATGTAGAGATCATTTCGGCTTCAACAAAAAGCTCAACTCAGCTCCTCACACATAATTTGAGTACAACATGCGCTGTATTATTCACTGAAGACTAATACACTATCTAGAGCCCCAGACAGAGCTCTCAGGTATAACAACGAGCTCAATGTTGTGATCTTGCGACTTATCTTGTCGTGTCTCAACCAAGTAACACCCCAAATTTCACAAAAGAGCTAGTGAGTGCCCCAGTCAAATCATGAAAAATTAAATGAATACAAGAGGAATATATTTTATATGGCATGTGATCTCTTTTTTTTTTTTTTTGATATATTTGTATCCCGCTTCAAGCAACAATGGCTAACTGTGGCTAAGGGGTGAAAAGGCCCCAGAGAAACTATGCTATGGTGGTACGAAGTCCCGAGTGAGCTACGTGTGTGGAAGGGATTTTAGTAAGCAAAAGGGGCATGTAGATAGATACATGGTATAGAGCTGAGGCCTTGAGGCCTTGGGCCAAAGCCCCAAGAAAAGCCCGAGATCCTGCTAGCAGGTGTCAACAAGGGCTGCAGGCACACCAAAGTCTTGCATTGCTAGTGCATAGGTGAATGCTGGAGCCAGGGGTAGGTAGGAAGGGTAGACCACTGCTGGGCAGCAGTCATGGTTGGTAGGTGCCAGTGATGTTCCGCAGATGACACTGGTGCATGGCTGAAGGCTGCCGACTTTGACAGAGCAGTGAATTCAGAGGCCCCCAAACCTGTTCACTGTCATCTGCCTCTTGTAAAGGGACAAGTCATTCACACCTTATATCCCCCAGATTATACTCTACTGTTTATTCCCTTTATTATCTCACCATTGTAGAGTAGAACACTTCATCCTTTGTAGGGTATATTGAGTGGGTGTGTGTGGGCGCTTAAGGCGTGGGAAAATGAATTGTGCACTGTATAGTTGACATGTCACACCTGATAGAGTTTCCTTAGACTTTTCTCTTTGGATTCCTCTATCAGGTGAGTAGATAGTTATCTTGTATTTAGATACTTATATATACTTTGGATTCCTCTATCAGTGTGATCTCCACTACTAGGGTTGCCCTTACACCTCTCCACCCCGTGGTCATGGAACAAGAGAGCCTTGGCACGTGATCTCTTTTCATTAATATGGTTTATAGAGTTGGGTTCTCTTCGCCAGTCATAAGCTTACAAGTGAACTTCGCGGGTCATGTGTCCTGCTGATAGTTGAAATTTCGTCACAAGGTATTATCCGGATTGGTTACATCTCTTGGGTGTTTAGATGGAATAGATGAAGTCACTGTGGAAAGAGCCTCATGATAGATAATTCAGGGAAAATACGGGGGTAACTCACAACCGGAAACGCCACGCCAAGCGGATGGTAGGAACTGGACTTTGGCATTGCACGATGCACCGATGGGCGGGCGCATCTTTATTTTCCTCGTAACTGCGGGCGGAAGCGAAGCTTAAGTACAAACGCTGTACAGTCACGAGCTCGCTTGGGAGACATGGAATCGGCAAGATAAGGAGGTGGGGCTTCGATACTGGCAGGGCGCCCAATGTGGCGTCGCGCTACCTTGCCGAAATTCAGCTGCAAGGCAAAAGATGCTGAAAGAGACAGTATATTGAGGAAATTGTGGTTGCAGAACGTGCAAGAGTGTCGCTGGAAGGTTCACCTTCTAATGTCGACCTGTGCCTGGGATGGTGGCACAGCTCTCTTTTGCGTTTTCTACGAGTTTGCGTGAGTTTTCCTTATGTTTGGGTTAAAAACTAAGTCAGGCTACGCGGGCGTAACCCATCAAAAATCAACGGTCATTCCAATAAGGTGGCATGTTCGCCGGTTTTGGCTTGTACAATGGAAACAATAGATAAGTCAGAGTTTCGGACCATGTGCCCAGTTGCCGCCCCGCGATTTGACATGAATGGATGCCGTCGCTTCACCCACAGTGGGCGGCTATGTCAGGCATGGCTTTGAACATTCCGTAACGAGAAATTCTTATCGATCGGGGAAGAGAATGGTGATAAGTCACGAGTCAGCATCCATTTCGAAGTCGCTTAAAATTGAACAGCATCTAGGTATCCACAGTGACTTTGATATACTGGGACATTGATAGGGTGGAATGCTGGGAGCCAGATACGCGACCAGTCAACCGAAGGGGCTTAACAAGCTCATCATATCCGACTCTCCGGTGTTGATGGAATTATTTGTTCAAGCAGTAAATAGGTTAAGAAATGGGCTGCCTAAAAATGTTCAGGATACGTTGATGAGGCATGAGGATTCAGGTACTACTGATAGGAAGGAGTATGCGGCGGCAACCATAGTATTTTATAGACTGCATGTGTGCAGGCTTGAAACATGGCCCCACGGGCTGCAAATTTCGGTTCGCTGGCAAAAGATCCAACTGTTTATAAAACCATGTACGTTCTTCATACGCACACATAAGGACTTTAATCCACGATTTATTATAGGAATACTCCAAACGAATTCCAGTCATCGCGACGTGGAAGACATGGTCCGTAATTGATCAACTACATAATATCAACGTTAGCACCCTGGGACTCAACGGATATTACGATGAAGCACAGGGTAAAACTGTGTAACCATTTTTTAGAAATATTCTTACGTGCAAGTGGGTTCAATTCGCTAATTCGAGCCATACACCGCAGGGGAGGAGACAACCCGTTACTTGGATATTGTTGGCAGCTTTCTGGCCTAATACCGCTGCAAGTTTGAATTAAATGTATTGTAAATATCAGAATAAACATTTTAACGTTAAAAAACCAGTGCGATTGTGGTCCTACAGCGCTCCTTGTATGTCGATAGTCGGCCCCCTTGAGATCTTCAAAAGGAATGTCGCTACCTTCATCAAATAATCACTACGTTGTGCACAAGAACGATTATGTATGTAAATTTCCGTGAGAGACAAGGCTTGAAGGAGCTCTGGTGACCAAAGCGTTAGAAAAGGTCCAGGCGTTTGTGACTACTTGCCACTTAACTTACGTACGAACAAGTATGCGTCACAATTTTATATTTATTCAGCTGACCCTGTCAAGTTGTAGCATTGAATTATTCACAAATTACATATAGTACATTTTATGTTCAAGCACGATAAGCTTGATAGTATGAGAGTAGTCGGCAGTAGAGCAAGTGGCAAGTAATCGGAACGAAAACCAAAAGAACCAGAACAAAAAGAAAATCAACAAAAAGAATGAAAATATTTGGTTTGGACAAGGGTGAAACGCGGCTTGCAACATCGCTGGATGTAAAGGTCTGTTTGTTAGTACTTATGTGCCATCTAAACAAGATGTCAGAATGCAGTGTCAAAACGTTTATCGTAAACGGAAGCTTATCAGAGTTTCGGTAGGGCTGATAACCATGTAACGTTAGAAAGGACTACGACGGTTTAAGAGATGGACGTACGTTTAATTATCTACCATACAGCACCTCCTCAGTGACGTCTCAAGTGCTTGCACAGCAAGTCTTCGGCCTAGGAAACTCCGAAGACACAATACTCACAAAACAGACACAGCTGAACGACAATGAATAGGTCACCATATAGAGAAAGATGATAAAACTACGCACCCCGTTCTGAAAGATACGAGCCAGAACCAACCGACTGACCCCACTAGCCCATGAACCAGAGAAATGGATGAAAAGAAAGAAGTAGAAATATCCAAAGAAAGAAGGAGAAGAAGGAGAACTGGAAAAAAAAGAAGTATGTCTGGCCTCTGCCACTACCACTCGTCCGCCGCTGCCCCTACTTCTCGTCCGCCGCTGCCTTCCCTCTTGCCGCTGCTTTCGCATCTGCCCGGGATTAATCCACTTACTTCTCTTTCCGCCGTCGGTTACGTTGTGGTGGAGCCGCACCCGCAGGCAATGGTTCCAACCGAGCAGCTAGAGGTCCGCCAAGTGTCTTTGCCGAACGTTCCGGTGGTATTTGGACGTGCGGGACTGGTTTTCCGACCTGTTGCCACCCGAGTTTAGGCGTAAGTGCTGTCGCACTGAGGCATTCGCCGCCCGCCTAGATGATGAAAGGTGAGTATAATCACCAACACTAATGAAACGAAATATTACCTGTCTAACCATGTTGGCGGTTCTCCTCTGTTATTGAAGGCCTTCTCTTTTCTCACCTTTCTCTTTCCCTCGTAATGAGGTTGAGGTGTTAACGACTTTGTGTGAAACGGCTTGTCCTGCTAAGAAGTCAATGTTAGTTGGTGTAAGAAATATAGCCGACGGGACTCACCCGTAACCCGAAGATGTTCCGGCCCCGGAGGACGGATTGTTTGAGACATGCGAACCATAAACATTTTTTTATACCGGCACTGGTTCTTCGGGTTTTTCATTGATGCGGGCGAGCTGTCGGATTCGGCTTTGTCCCGGTAAGGACGCCTGGGATGGCCATCTGTCGGAGACCTTGTGCTTGGTGTCACGTTGGAGCTGCGACAGCTAGGGTGGTCGTCAGTTTTGTGTTTCTTGTCGTATTAAAATAAGTCACAACTAACGAGGTATTTCCTTACAATTCAGGAGGTGAGGACTTTGTCCTCGGCAAAAGACCCGGGCTGCTCATGAACTCGTCCGGCAAGCGCACCGTGCCCAATACCGTCGTGTGAGGGCAGATCCTGAATTTAATGAAGGTTAATGACATATGAGAGAAACGAGCTGTACTAGATGACGAGCCGCCCCAGATGCCCCTATCCGACGTGTCTGTGTAGACTTCCATATGTGCACAAATTATTAATTTCCCAAATGACACACTAGGATAAAAGGATTGTTACCCTGTCCGTATCCTTTATGATCGAACCATTCGCTGTCCATCGCGGTGGTGCTATCGCTGGCGTGCGGGGGCTCGGGTTGGCATGACACACCATGGAGAATGAATGAGACAACCGGAAGCAACGCTGTCACAGGCATGTCTGGAAGTATTGCGGATTAGGGTGAGTTTTTATAGACCCGCTCGACTTAATGAAGTGTACGAACCAAATGCTGCAGACAGGTCTGTCTGCGTACTCGGATCGGCCAACACTTTCTGATCAATGGCTTCATCGTCGTCGTCGATGAGGGAAGATTCTGTGAATAGTAGGATATTTAAGTAATATATTATAAAAAAAGACACCACACGAACCCGGTACCATATACTCCGATCCGTCGTCATTGTCAGTTCCCTCCTTGCTGCCGATATCTCCTGCCAGTTTGTTTGGGCTGCTGCTCGGAATATTGCAGACCTCATCGCGGCAGTTTGTGACTTGGGGTAGATGGCGGTATTCGTGTTGGGAACGATGTGGAGATGGAACATTCTCATTATTGGTTCCTGCTCAAATTAAGTCAAGTAAGTAGATGATGACATTAATTAAAGGATGTCGGAAAAACCTTGCACAATGCGCTGGGCGAATGATCCCGTCACCAGCGATCCATCCAGCATGAGGGGGTCGACCTTAGAGAGTATGGCCCTCTCATGCTGGATGGATCGCTGTTGACGGGATCATTTGCCCAGCACATTGTGCAAGGTTTTTTCGACGTTGTTTAATCAATATCATCATATACTTACTTGACTTAATTTGAGCAGGACCCAATCGTGAGACGTTCCATCTCCACATCACGCCAGCCGCGTCGATGCCCTGGACGTTGCCGTCTTCCACAGCGGGTGCGTGATCAGCCGCATCGGCGCCCTCAACGTTCCCGCCATCACGTCGAGGGCACTGACGCGGATCCCGACTCTACCCGGGGTAGGCTGCTAACAGAGTTTGTCGCGGCAGGTCGGCGCCGAAGTGAGGAAACCCATACGAAATCAGAGTTAGTAACCGGGTCTTGACGTCCTGCAAACAAATGTATAGGTGTATAGTGGTGTTAGTCTCTACCTTGCGCAATATATAGGATACATGACAGACAACTCACTGGGTGTTAATTTTGAACATTTCCGAAGGTCCACCATCCAATCTTGAGTTGGCTCAGTACTATGTCGAATTGCCGGAGTGGGTGCTGACGCAGTCGTGCCTCGGTCACGGTACTGAAAAAATTGCGTTAGACGAGGCCAAAACAATTGAGAATGTCACGTACTTTAGCAGTGAGGAATTGCAAGTTTGGATGCCGCGTTGCACCAAGCTGCCGAATCCAAGTACTTGAATAAAATAATTACTTCTACAATGACAATGAAGTGCCTTGGTTTCACCAAACCCACCACAGAAGACACAGGATGACTGGTGGGAGGATCAAGGCCGTCAGAGATGGGTTTGATGAAACCGAGGGGATTCACCATCATTGTAGAAGTGAGAAGTTCATTCGTAGTAGTACAAAGTAAACATGGGGTGGTAAGGAACAAGGCTACATCAATAGGCAATCTTATAGCACCAGAAATATTATCAATAGAATTGTGCATCAGAACTTGGAAGATCAAGAAATGCTGCACAATTTGTATAGATATTTATTCAGGCGATGAATAGTGATTGCCAAGTTTTCCGTACAGCCAGACACATGTTCTCAAAATATATCAAGCTGCGGATTTTCATTTACTTTCTATTAAAAAATAGTACAAATCGGTAAACTATTTTTTTTTTCGTTTGACATCAGCGGAATGACGATAATTCTACATTATTTATGCACGAAAATAATAACATGTATATTCATTGTTGGAACTAGTGAAACCACATACCCTACATAACCTCTATTTGGTAAAAAACACAGAAAGACGACACGATTGGGCAACGAAGCATCGATATAGGTTACGTGTGATAGGGATCGCCTGTTTTAAGCGTTGGAAGCTCGGAGCTCCTTGCCTGGAGATGCTTCTTGCCCTTTGATGACGTTTAATCTGCCATGGGTGGGTCTCTTGAGACCCATGATAGGAAAGTCGCTAACGTTTTGGAAGTTCCGTGTCGGTCATAGGAGGCCGTGTGATGTGGCAAGTGACTCATGTATAGTCTTTGAGCCGATTTTCGGACATCACGGGGATCAAAGCCTTTATTTGCCCCTGCTTTTTCAATTGTGGTTTTAATACGGAGACATCGTCTCTATTTTTAGCTTGGCTTCTTTCTCCACAAGAAGTGGTCACACTGGTCATAATCACACGAGGTTTGGAGCACCCATAAAAAGGTGGAGGATCGCCAGAGGGGCTGAAACAGCCGGAATAAATGGGTCAAGTGGAGACTGTTTAACGACGAGAAAAATGTATTGGTGTTTATATCTTACCCGTACAAGGGTTCATTGACTTGGTATACATTAAAGCTGCAACACGACATCAGGTGGGGCTAAATATTGTCGGACGTTGCATGCAATCAAAGGGAGGCGAAGTTGATGCAGGCTAGCATGGCGGGGAGCGATCCCGGCGGAAGCCCTTCGTTAGGAGATCTATTAACGGATCTATTAAAAATTTATATTCCTAGTCAAACGTGCACGCAGTAATTGGGTAGCACCTATCTGCGTCAATTCTCCCCCGGATTTAGGGGGTATATGCGGTTTGTATATCAACCGCGCGGACCACTGACAACAAGGTGCTCAAATACACGGCCGGCCTTGGGAGGTCTTACCAGCATTATACATCGATATAGAGACGAGATAAGCAAGTATGTACGAGAATGCGAAAGGGCAAGGTTGGCCGGTAGCGCCGGACGCTGTGTCTGGAGGAACGCTACCTACGTTTGTACAGTTCAATTTTAAGCGACTCCGAAGTGGATGGTGACTCGTGACTTATAACCATTCTTTGCTGATCTCTCTCCCGATAAAATTTCTTGTTAAGGTATCTTAAAAGTCTATGCGTGGCGTAACCGCCTAATGTGGGCGAAGCGATGGTATCCATTCACGTGACATCGCCCTGCGGCACATGGTCTGAAACTCCGACTTATCTATTGTTTCCATTGTACAAGCCAAAACTAGCATGCCTTAATTTTTAACCGAAACATAAGCGAAACTCATGCAAACTCGTAGAAAACGCAAAAGAGAGCCATGCCACCTTCCTAGGCACAGGTCCACATAAGGGAGTCAACATTCAAGTGACACTCTTGCACGTTCTGTAGGCACAATTTCCTCAACAAACTGTCTCTTTCAGCATCTTTTGCCTTGCAGCCGAATTTCAGCAAGGTAGCAAAACGCCACATTGGGCGCCACGCCAAGATCGAAGCCCCACCTTGCCGATCGCATGTCTCCCAAGCGAGCTCGTGACTGTACAGCCTTTGTACTTAAGATTCGCTTCCGCCAATACAACAAAATTAAAGATGCACCATCGGGGCATCGTGCTGTGCCGAAGTCCAGTTCCTACAATCCGCTGGGCGTTCCCGGTGGGAAGCTCCCCACGGATTTTCCCTGAATTATCTATAATGAGGCTCTTTGCACAGTGATTCCATCTACATCTAAACACCCAATCGATGCAATCAAGCCGGATAATACCTTGTCACGAAGTTCCGACTATCAGCAGGACATATGATTCCCGAAGTTTACTTGTAAGCTTATGACTGGAGAAGGTAGCCCAACTCTATAAACCATATTAATGATAAGAGATCACGTGGTGTTAAAAATTACGTATATATTCCCCTTGTATTCATTTAAAATTTCATGATTTGACTAGCGCTCACCAGCTCTGTTAGGAAATTTGGGACGTTACTTGGTTGAGACACGACAAGATAAGCCACAAGAGCACAACAACATCGAGCTTCTTGTCATACTTGAGAGCTCTGTCTGCGGCTCTAGTTAGCGTATTAGTCTTCAGTGAATAATACAGCGCATGTTATACTCAAATTATGTGTGAGGAGCGGAGTTCCCCTTTTTGCCGAAGGCGAAATGATCTGTATATGTGGCTGCGCTGCATTGGTAAGCAAGATTTTATCAATGATTTTTGGAGACTAAAAAGACTAGGAGTATTTTAACCACCCATGCCATAACCTACATTATCACCGCCTCAGGAAGATTTTTCCTTCACCAGTACATCTCAGACACTGTTGTTGGATATACTGACCGACATTTCCATGTCTCTTGGCTACCAGCTCCTGGGTTTCAACAGTTGGATTCAGTCTCTTCGCGGCTGCTGTCACATGGTTCATATTATTCTTAAACCTCAGGTTGAACCTGCAGCAGGCTATCAGATCATTTAATTGGCTTCCTATGAGTGATGTGAGGTGCTCTTGGTATTTCATTTATTACAATGATGTGTGAGTGACAGTGGCTCTTCTTTCTTGCCTGGTATGTTGTCATTTACTGATTGCAATCTAATGAGAACCCAACCGGTAAGTGACAATGTAGCAGGTAACAAATAAGAGCCACCACCACTCATATGTTGTAACAAACCAAATACAAGGAGTGTTGCACATCATGACAAAATTTGAACTGAGCTAGAACAGAAAAGGGCAGCGGATGCCCAAACTCAGTCGCTGCCTAGTGGGGCTGTAGGGAAACGACTGAGGTTTTACTCCATAGCCTCGAATACATATACGCATATGGGTGAAAAGTGCGCTCGTGCGATAAGAGGAAAAATGTAAGCGGGTGGTCCAGTCCGATATGCGATCTGGTAGTGTTTCCACGTTTTAGGCGTAAGCATTACCAGTTTTTGTCACATCACTCATTAGAAGCCAACCAACTGATCTCATAGCCTGCTGCAGGTTCAACTCGATGATTTGTGAATAACTTGAACCCTATGACGGCAGCCGTGAAGGCATTGAAATTTCTGTCAAAACCCGGGAGCTGGTGGCGAAGAGATGTACACATGTCGGTCAGGATATCCAACACCCTGAACTGACTGTCCTAGATGTACTGGTGAAGGATAAATGATAAAATCATCCTCATGTGGTGATGACACCCAGTGAGTTGTATGAAGTACGTACCATTCTCATTTGTTTTGTCTCGTCTAACGCAATTTTTTCATTATCATACCCGAGCCACGACTGCCCCAGCACCCACCCGGCAATTCGACATAGTAATGAGCCGACTCAACATTGGATGGTGGACCTTCGGAAATGTTCAAAATTAACACCCAGTGAGTTGTCTATTATCCTTTGCGTAAATTAGAGACTAACACCACTATACACCTATACATTTGCATTTGTTTGCAGGACGTCAAGACCGGGTTACTAACTCCGATTTCGCAGGGCTTTCCTCGCTTCGGCCCCGACCTGCCCCGACAAACTCTGTTAACAGCGTACCTCAGACTGTATCAGCTCGTGTGGGCAAAATCCGGTGAAGGACGGCCCTTCAATGATCTGAGTGTAAGTTCATGTCCCTCCCATACAGTTATTTTCTCATACTGAACTCATGCGATCTCCAGCGGTCCCAACTAACAGTTTGGTTGTCCATTGGCAGCACCCTCTGTGTCCCGCATCGCCAGGCTACACTCTGTGTCAGTCTCAGACTGGGACAGTCATCTTTTTCAAATGTGTCTACAGAAAAGATCATGGGTCAAGATGATAGTCAAGAGCTACCAGATCTGAATGACACTCACAGTCTCCTCCCAGTCAAAGTCAACTTCAGTTTCCCATCATCCTCAGGTTGAGATTTGCAGTGTCCTGACAAATCTCACCATCCATTGCCTATCTGTAAGGGCAACCCTAATAGTGGGTATCACACTAGTAGAGGAAATCCAAAGGATATATATAAGTAACTAAATACAAGACAACTATCTACTCACCTAGTAGAGGAAATCCAAAGGATATATATAAGTAACTAAATACAAGACAACTATCTACTCACCTAGTAGAGGAAATCCAAAGAAAAAAGTCTAAGGAAACTCTACTAGGTGTGACACATCAGCTATACAGTATGCAGCATATTTTCCCATGCCTTAAGCACCCTCATACATCAGTTCAATGTACCCTATAAAGAATAAGGTGTCCTGTATTGGGGAGGTAATAAAATGGAATAGACAATAGAGTATAATCTGGGGGTTACTAATCTGTGGAATATAAAGTGTGAATGATTTGTCCCCTTACATCACCCCCTCATCTAGGTGTGCCTCTCCATTTGATAAGATACTGAAACTTCCTGTAGTGCATCCTGCTATCTAGGACCTCCTCCACCTCATATTCCTCTTGGTTACCTACAAGATTGGGGGGGGGGGGGGTTGGTAGGGTTTAGGACAGCCTAAGCATGAGTTTAACAACAGGGAAAACTGGGTGTAAACACTTGAGCTTTTGAGGTAAACACAGTCGATATGCATGTGTGCCCACTGCCCTTTCTACCATGAAGGGGCCCAAATGCTGGTGTGCCAGTTTGGCTGATGGTCGGGTAGTAGCTAGATTATTTGCATCCAAAAACACCTTATCTCCTGGATGATAGACTGGAGTGGGTTCTCGTCATCGGTTATAGTATCTCACCATGTCATCTTTCAAGGCAGCCCTAGCTTCCTGCAGAGCATCTGCCATACACTCTTTAAGTTCATTTATGGATTCCAATCTAGATGGCACCTGGTGTGGTTCAAAACCCATGTGTGGATGATGACCAGTGTCAACCATGAATGGTGTGTGTTGTGTGGAAGAATGGATGTGGTTATTGTATTGGAACTCTGCCAAGGGGAGTAATTCATCCCAGTCATCCTATCGCTCATTTGTGAGCACCCGTATGTATTGCTCTAGTTCCATGTTGAGACATTCTGTCTGTCCATCTGTCTGAGGATGATAGGCAGTAGAGGAGGCTATCTTGATGCCAAGCAAGTGGTAGAGTTCCTTGGTGAATTCTGCCACAAACTGTGAGCCCCGGGCAGAAACCACCTTCATTCCATGTAATTTCCAGACATGCTGTAGGAAAAGGCTTGCTGCATCTGGTGCTGACAATGTGGTCATGGTAGGGATGAAGTGTGCCCGTTTCGAGAGTGAGTCAACCACATTCATAATTGCATCAAAACCATGGGCCTCTGGCAGTTCCGTAATGAAGTCCACACTGATCACTTCCCAGCATTGACTGGGGATTGGCAATGGATGCAGCTGACCCATAGGTTTATGCTGGATGGTCTTGGTCCACAAGCACATATCACAAGTCTTGGCATAGAGTCCTATGTACATGTCTGGACATTTGAGGCCACCAGTAATTTCTGGAAATGAGTTCTAAAGTCGTCCACCTGCCTGGGTGGCCTGTTACCTTGGTATCGTGATGTTGGGTCACAATGCAGTGGCGGAGATCCAAGTGGTCTGGAACATATACCTTACCACAAAACAGGAGTAGGCCCTCTGATTCTGACCACTCTGAGGACTGTATAGACCTGCTTTTAGTCTTGCACATCTCTTGAATGGCATTCACCACTGCATCTTCTGGGGTTGACTCCTTCAAGCCTTTCCGGACATCCTTCAGAATGTCCCATTCTTCACCATAAACCTCCACCCCTTCTAATGCTTGAATAGCAAACAATTCTGGTCGGAGGAGTACCCTATCCTTGTTGTCTTCTGCACCAGAACCATGGTCAGCACGTCTGGATAGAGCATCTGATTTTCCCATAGAGGCTCCCAGACGATGATGCATCTCAAAATCAAACCGTGTCAAATAAAGTGACCATCTGGCTTGCCTCCGGTTCAACTTCTTGGATGTGCGAAAGTATTCCAGGTTCTTATGGTCTGTCCAGATCTCGAACTTATGTTCAGCACCTTCTACAAAGTGACGCCACTCTTCCAGTGCCCGGATGATAGCCAGCATCTCCTTATCATGAATGTCATAATTGCATTCCACCTCATTGAGGCTTTTGGAGTAGAATGCAATGGAATGCCACTTGCCATCCTCCGGTGACTGCTGAGACAGTACTGCCCCCGTGGCAAAGTCTGAACTATCAGCCTCAATACGGTATGGAAGGTCATCTTTCACAAAGGCAAGAACTAGTGCTGAAGTCACCAGATGCTTGAGAGTGTGGAAGGCACTCACTTCCTCTTTGTCCCACTTCCAAGGCTGATCCTTTTTGGTGAGATCAAACAAAGGATGTGCATGGTGGGAGAAGTCCATAGTGGGAGAAGTCCTTGATGAAGCATCAGTAGAAGTTGGCAAACCCTAGAAAGGACTGCAATTCATTACAGCTACCTGGGGTTGGCCATTCCGCTACACCAGCCACTTTGATCGGATCCATCTCCACCTGACCCTCTGAAATAATGAGTCCCAAATACTCAATATGTATTGGTCTTCTCAAATTCACACTTCTCTGGCCTAAGATAGAGTTTATGCTGGCGTAGCCATTGCATGACTAGATGTGACACATGGTAGTGCTCTTGCAGTGTTTTGGTGAATATCAAGATGTCATCCAGATAAATGACCACTACACCCTCCATGATGAGGTCATGGAAAATGTCATTCATCATTGTCTGGAAGGCGGAGGGGCTGTTGGTGAGTCTGAAGAACATAACAAGGGGTTCAAACAATCCCCAGTTGGTGTGAAAGGCTGCTTTCCATTCATCCCCTTTCTTGATCCTTACATTGTTATAGCCCCATTGTACATCTAATTTGGTGAAATAGTGAGCTCCACGTAGCTGATTGATAAGGTCAGAGATCAAAGGAAGGGGGTATCGGTTTTTGATAATGACAGCATTGAGAACACGATAGTCCTGTACTAAACAAAGGGACCCATCCTTTTTCTTAATAAAGAAAACTGGGGAAGCCATGGGTGACTTTGAGGGTTGGATACGGCCTGTGGATAGGTTCTTTTGAAGGAAGGCATCAAGCTCTGTCTGTTCATTTGGAGGTAAAGGGTACACCTTGCAAGACGAAGGTTTGGCATCTGGTACCAGTTCAATGGCATGGTCCCAGGATTTCTGGTCAGGGAGCCTGTCAAAGGAGGCCTTGGAAAAGATGTCCACATATTCATGCAGGTATACAGGAATTTGATCTTGTACTGATCCCTTACCTGAAGTCATTGATTGGGAATTACGACGAAATGCCTCTGCAAGATGCTGAGAGGTGGTGGTACTTGCACGAATAAACTCTTCTTCTGGGGGAAGTGAGGCCACCCAAATGCGGTCTCCATCCTCTTGAAGATCAGTATCTTCTTCAGTATCTTCTTCTACCTCTCCCTCCATTATTGAATCATCTTCTATAGGAGTGGTTGGCATTGGTAATGGCCTGGTACGACAAAAATGAAGCTTTGAAGCTGCCTGATGCTCTTCCTTTAACTCTTGTTGGCAAGTCCAGCATTGGGATAGGCACTGACTCATGGTGACCTTGCCTGTTGACCAATCCACCTCTGGGTTGTGCTGTTGCAGCCAGGTGAATCCAAGAAGCATCTTGTGGCAACCCAAACTGGTGACTGCAAAGACAGCACGCTCATAATGATCTTTATAATGCAGGATGAGGTCAACTACTTCCATGATAGCACCTGCCTCATTGTGAGTGCCATCAACTTTGAGGACTGGAATTGGATGAGTGAGGGAACGAGTGGTGAGGCACTTCTTTTTAACAAAGTCCTTGTCAATGAATAGTCCTGTAGCACCACAATCTAAAAGAGCACTCAGGGCGTGGATCTCAGCAGTGTCTGTTGCCTGAATCTGAATTGGCAAGGACAAGGAATTGGTTGAGGGGGTTGAACATATGATGTAGGTGGATGGCAACCTCCACTCCCACTTCGGGAGACGGGTGTAGGGTTTTGGGAGATTAGATGTGACTATTGGTTTCACAGTTTCAGCATGAGTAGCAGGAGTGTATTGGGGCTCTATGTTATCTATCGTTACACTGTGAAGTTGGTCATGAATAAGCAACGAGGGCACATCCTTCACTCGTCGCTGGGGGGAAAACCCTGTTCCACCAACTGTCCCAGTGGGGGTCACTCCTTGTCCACATTGGAATTTGGCCTGCATCCTCTAATGCCAATATATCTTGAGTGAATGCTGACAGGTCATCTGGGTCTTCTGCTAGGAAATGGAGGATTTCCCTTATCTCTGGACAATCATGTGCACATGACCCACCTGTCCACACTTACAACAGGTATTGAGAGGGATGCATTGCTGTGTACGGTTCCGATTGCAGACCCCCACTGTATCGATGGAGTCTGGAAGGGAAGTCCAGGGGGCGGCCCTGGCGGTGGTGTGTAGTTGACACGAGGGGGTGTGGGGATCAAGTGTGAATGTGACCCGGTTGTCGACGAAATGACCGGTGTTCTTGAGGGTAAGTTCTGATGCTGGAGTGACTGCTGGAAAGTGTCGCTGGCCATCTGGGCTTGTGCTGTGATGTGTGCAGTCTCAAACCAGCCGTCAAGGTCACTATTGCCTGGGCGACCGACTGTCATGGTCATGACTTGTCATTTGATGCCACAGTTTAGACCTGCTCTGAATGCCATGACTGCGGGGGCACCGGTGTACTCTGCCTTGTGGGCCATTTCTCAGAACTCATCAATGTAGAGGTCAATGTGCCAGGTACCTTGAAAATACACCGTAGAGTTGAGTCAACTGGCAGCAGCCTCTTGTTCGAATTGCAGGTAGAACTCCACTTCAAATTGAGTCTGAAAATTGCCCCAGTCCATGAACATAATTCCTTTAGCATGGTGCCTCAGGATCACCTCGCTTGCCCAAGTTGCAGCTCGGCCAGTTTTCATGAAAGTCAAGACCCAAAGGATACACTGTTGTCATCCGGGAAATCTTCAGGGCACAGCATCATATAGGTGTAGCAAGAATGTAGAAAATTGCAGCCACCGTCGAAGTCACTCAGTTTCAAACCTTTCGGATGACGCATCGTTTGGACTGACATTGTGAGAGATGGGGTGGATGCGGTGACTGGGTTTAAAGGATGAGTAGAGGGTGTGGTTGATGAAGAGGGGAGTGTGGAATTTGCAAGATTGCTAACGGTGAGTTGGAGTTGCATAATGAGATCTGTAAGAGCCTTGACGCTATCCTGAGTGTTCTGTTCCATGCCTTGCAGGTGCTGCTCAAGCTCTGGAGGCAGAGACATCCCAAAATATGAGGTGGGGTGATGTGCGGAATATAAGGAGGGGTTGTGAATTTACTACGTCTATTACTTGTAGTAGCAATCGCAGCCGGTCCTAGAAGACTATGAGACTTTTCTACTGTAAGGGCAACCCTAATAGTGGGTATCACACTAGTAGAGGAAATCCAAAGGATATATATAAGTAACTAAATACAAGACAACTATCTACTCACCTAGTAGAGGAAATCCAGAGAAAATTCTAAGGAAACTATACTAGGTGTGACACATCAGCTATACAGTACACAGCATATTTTCCCACGCCTTAAGCACCCTCATACATCAGTTCAATGTACCCTATAAAGAATAAGGTGTCCTGTAATGGGGAGGTAATAAAATGGAATAGACAATAGAGCATAATCTGGGGGTTACTAATCTGTGGAATATAAAGTGTGAATGACTTGTCCCCTTACACTATCCATCCTAGCCCATTTACTCCCCCGAGTGGACCCTCTGATGAGTCATTTAATAGCTCAAATGATTGGGACTGCAATAAAGGCTTGGGAACTGGGGGGCAGAAATCAGATGATGGTTTTGATGATAGAAAAGGCCCAGGACATGAGAGTCAGAACCTCGAGACTCTTCACATTCTGATTTCACACAGGACTGATGTGCTAATAGAGGACTCACCAACAGTAAAGCCATCCCATCTTGCAGAGCTTAACAAAAGCCTTCCCATAGAGACACCACTGGGAATTCATCAATATAAACCCCTAGATATGCAAGTGCATAGGTGTGGTTTGAGGGTGTGAAAGTGCACTGCACAGGTGCATGAGTATGCAAGTGTGCTGCATAGGCACAGTTTGAGGGTGCATGGGTGCATTTTGATGATGCGCTGCAAGAGTGCACAAGTGTGGTATGGGTGCAGTTCAAGGGTGCACTGTGTGGGTGCATAGCACATGTTATGGTTTGAAGGGCGACTGGGCCAACAGAAACAGATGGTGCCACTGAGCAAGGTGACTTAAGGGTGCAGGTTCAGGTCACTGGGGAGATACCCTCGAAGTGACAAGCAATTCGGGCGAGAGAAGTGGATGTCAGCCTAGGGTCAAAGAGCCATCCTATGGTGCTGTGTAGAGATGGGTGACTGCGACATGTCAGTGCTAAGGTACCTTACCCAGTCCTTCCAACAATGAGGAGATGGTGTGAGGTCAACAATTGAGTACAAAACAGAGTAAAGGACTGACCTCCAAAACTTGTGGACACATGTGGATGCAGGGCCATGTCACCTCACAATGAAGTCTTCACACTGTACTTTCAATGTCACCCACCCTTAGCCTTCCCCTCCACTAAAGCTTCATACTGAAATAGTTGAAGCTTTACCTCTCTCAACCCTCATGACATCTCGATATTTACCCAAAAGTCAACAATGAGAATATCACCACATTTGGCTTGAGTTGGGTACACAGAACTCGTCACGAATTCCCAGTTACCTGTTGTGATGTATTAGCCTTATTTTAATATTATTTTCTGGAAAAAGGAGTGCTCTATCAAAATGTACAAATACTCAATTCACTGCAAGGTAAACTAATTTAAGTATTTGATATTAATCAGTGGCAGCCTAAATAGACTTAGAACCCCTGAGGTCAAGAGTTTACTTGAATATATGCACCCTACTTCGCAAAGAAGGTTTTGAGAGCTGCTTGTGCAAGCTTGTTCTTTTTTCTGTGAAAACAATTACTGAAATATGAATAACAATTCACTGATTCCGAAGCTAGATCTAACTATAATTCTAGCTAGTTTATATATATTTTATACTATTTATCAAACAGTAAAAATATTTATAAACAGGTCAAAGATTAGATATAGAATAAAACACTTATTTGGCTAATATATGCTTTATTTACACTAACCTACAGGGTCTACTGTGATACTAACTTATCAGGATCTTAATGTAGTCTTGAGGATTCTGCAAGAATATTCTCAGTATTTATTTATGCCAAAAACTGGGTAGAAATTAGAATATATGTATTTCTAATCTCAATATAACCTAAAATATTTATTACTTTAAATGATAACCAACAACTCAGATTGAGGTGACAGGGGGAACAACAGATCAGTCAACAGCTCAGATTGAGGTGACAAGGGATCTGATTGGGCCAACAACTCTGATAGAGGTGGCAAGGGTTTCCAACAGCTCTGATAGAGGTTGAATTAGATGTCCAACTACCCAGATTGGGGTGGAGTTGGCTGCTTGCTGCAGTGACACACAGATGTGGTGGGTTGATGAGATGATAAGATGATATAATTGATTATATTATTCAAGGCTGGAGCTGAGCTCCTTATATACATTTTAGTCTGAGACATTTAGAAGATTCTAGAAGATTGAATGATGTCATTCTGGGAGGAATGATGTCATTTAGAATTTTCTAGAATTTTCTAGAGCATTGTGGAAGGTTCTAACTATTTCTAAGACACTATAGAATGTTCTTGGCATAATAGAACATTCTGGAATCTTATAGAATATTCTACAACATTCTATCTACTATTAGTACCTATTATCTACTGTTCCTTTGGAAGCCACTGGAATATTCCAGAGAGTTTCCGGTTTTTGCTGTAGTAGCATATATGATGACATAATGCTCTTGCACCTGTGCACATATGATACCCTTTGCGTCTTGTGACTGTCACGTGCCTTTGTGACCATCACATGCCTTTGTGACTGTCACGTGCCTTTGTGACCATCGCACACCTTTGTGACAACTGTCACCTGTTGTGATGGCTGTCACTTGTTGTGATGATTTTCCCACATGCTGTGTAATAAACACCAGGTGGCCGATTTTATATTATTATATAATTATTATATTTACTTTTAGTTAATTATAAATATAATAATATTTTATTATAATAATATATAAATATATATTTCACCTTGATTATGTGTGATTATTTCACATTGCATTTTGTCACAATTGGAGCTTGAAATGTCATGTGAATATCACGTGATTTCTCACGCGTTGTGAATATGCGCTGAGTCACCAGTATATGACATATTAATTAAAAAAGAATAAAAAATAGAAATTTCGTAACTCTCCCAGTTTATAAGATAAAATTACAAAATAAATTGCATAATTTTAAGATAAATCAGGAGAATATTGTACAATTTCATTGTCACAATATAAATACATTTAAACTTTCTTTTTCGCAATTTGTTAGGGGAGATTGGATAAAAATTGGAAAAAACCTAAAAATACATAACACCTGTCCATCATATGCAGCATTGTTCAACAAGGTTGATTTCATAGTATGAGTGTCAGGAAGAAGGTGTGTGACATCTGTGATGATGTAACAATGATGGTAGCACATGCTACAGTCGAGTTTGCGAGTTGCATTGATGCACTCATAGCTCACTGGGCACACAACACTGCACCTCAATGACCTCACTGATGGACACAGCCTTCCAGTTGAGTTCACAAATTAGGTCAATGCACTCATCATTCGCAGTCAAATTCCCCTCTGGCCATGCAACACTGTGCCCTAACAACATCTTGCCAACAGACACAGACTCTTTCCCCTCCACCCCCTCCACTGTACTTGACTTAAGACTGGCATGCCCTTCCCAGGCCGAGTTTCAAGGCAGTGCAACAGAGATGATGCCACTGGCACGGAAGTACCCTGCTGCCACCTCCTTCTCTGGTGACGGATGTGCCGTGATGGTAGGCTCCCTGGTATGTCCAACCATGGAGACAACCTGTCTATCAGTGATGCAGGTTGTTGTCTCTCCCTCCAGGCATGGGTTTGTTCCCTTACATGAGGGTTGACCATAGATTTGGGTTGCGGTATGTTATTCTTCTGCTGTGCTTCAAGGAGTTGACGCTGCATAGTCTTGAACTGCTCCATACACAAGTCCCATGCCACTTGGATGCCTCGAAGAGCACTATCGTGAACGGCAGCCATTGTAGTCATCAAAAACTCTGTGGATACTTGTGTTGGATAATCCTGAGCATCCATAGTGGGTGATTCTTGCGCAGCAATTGGGACAGCTGAACTGACATAAATAGAAGGCAAGTCTTCAGTGCTTGATATGTAGGACACTTCCTGATGACACTCCGAGCTCAAAGACATCTTGGCAACTTCGATTTGATTAGAGAGCTGCCCTTGGCCCCTGGGCAATGATCAAGCACTTGTAACACCTAATGCCTCCAGGTAAGCCTTCAATGGCTGGACATGCTGAACATCTTGATATGGCAACCAGGTAGTGTCGCTGGTGTTCCACAAAACCTCAAAGAAAGTATTGAGGCCCTTGCCTGAATGAGCAAGAATCTTTTCGACCGCCCACTCACAAGGCTGACTATCAAAGCCAGGAATCTGCCTCAACTGCCTCCCTGGGAATAGACGATCATAATTTGGAATGTGTATATGAAGCAATGAGGCCTGAAAAATTGAGTTAATCCCCTGCTGCTTGAGCTCCCTTGACAGTTCCAACTGGTATGTCACTCCTGGCTCCAGTACCCGGCTGATCCTAAAAGGCCCAATATATTTCAGCAGCAGTTTACATGCCTGATTTTTTGGTAAGTGTAAGTTCTTCATAAATAGATAAACCAAATCATTGACGCTAAATACAGCAGACCTCCAGTGTTGATTTGCCTGCCACGTCTGCTTAACCCTGGCTGTCAGTATCTCATCATGTGCATTCATGATTGCTAGCTTCATCCATTCTGCAAAGTCAAGGACACCTGGATACTTTGTATTGTTGTCCCAGAGCAGTGGCCATGGCAGCCAACCATAATTCAGAAAAAACAGTGAGAATCCAGTTGTTTCTGATGTAGTGTTATTCATAGCAAACTCAATAGCGGGCAGCTTCGACACCCAATCTTTCTGGTTTGGTGCTACACATTGCCTAAGCATTTGAGTCATTGTTCAATTTGCACATTCAGTAGCACCATCTGTTTGGGGGTGGTATGATGAAGACATCCACAATTCAACTCCTATGAACCGATGAAGCTCTCTCCAAAAGATACTTATTCTGGAACTATCAGAAAGTCACTGGGAACTCAGAAACTATTGGATAGGGTCAGGATGTCGGCTTCAGCTTATGTGCTGCACCTCTATGTAAATGTTCAGAAGTCCTTAATTTCAAAGACAGGACTTATACTGGAAGGTATGGATATTCAGAGTTCCGAAGAGTTCTGAATATTGAGCATACAGAAAGATGGAAGAGGGAATAAGAACTAAGTCAATATCAGATCTAAAGTAAAGTATAAATTTGTGGAAACTAATATAAGTTTTCTTGTTATTGTACTACAAACTAAGACCACAATAAGATGGAAACAGAAGTATTCCAAAACAGGAATACAATAAGATGGATTAGGGAGACACTATTCTGAAACGGGAATATAATAAATAAATGAGTGAATACTTGTCAATGGACAAGTTACCAAATGTGGAACAAGGGAAGACTACGGAAGATGCGGGAACTATCATGTTCTATAGTTGGAAGTCGGGGTCAGATATTGAAGTATCCAGGAATGGGTTGTAACAGTCAACCAGTTGGGATTTGATGGTGATAACAGAGGATGCTGAACCAATTAGAATCCCTTTAACATCAGAAAGAGAAGGTTCATATTTGGCAGTGAGAATGGAGATATAAATGGTGTGATAGAAAGGATGGAGGTTCATGAGGAGGACACCTGTTACGACCGGACAAATCCCGCTGGACTCCAGGCACTAACTCGTACGCCCCCACACGCTACAAGCACCAATTGTCTGTTTATAGGATTTCCTGCCCGGACTCCGTTACGTCAAGACTCGTTACGTTCGACCTCATTAAGACACATATCAGTCACCGGACTTCCCCCGGACCCCGTCTCTGTCTATGTCCGTCTTCGTCCCACGCATCAGTCACCGGACCCGCTTAGAATCCCGTCACCGCTCTAATCGAGCCCCGGTCCCGTTTTAGTCAAATGACCTGTCACGATTTAGGACTCCGCTCCCGCTCCATTTCCCCTTATGGGTTATGCTTTGTCACGATTCAGACTCCGCTCTGTTCCGTCCCGTTCCTAACACCAATTTGGTGTTTACTATTCCCGTTTTATGTTTTGCTCATTTCGTCTCATTATTACTGGATTCGGTATGTCATGCATTCCATGGTCTATATAAACTGGCAGATGTTGTACATACAATCCAGTCAGAAAATTAGCTTAGATTCCCCCCAGTAATCTAATACATTTTCCTCTCTAAAACCCTACTCTTATCAGACCGCTCGCACTAGTCAGAGCCCACAGGCTCCAGCACATCTATCTCTCTCGACTATCTCAATTCACGACTCTCAACTCACGACCTACGACTCACGACCCACGAACCCCCGCCTGGACTCCCCGGGATTCCCGTCCACCTGTCTGAAATTGGACAACACAATCTAGCGAGGGCACAGCCTATAAGCTGAAGCCAAGTCCTACCGGATATTCCACGGGTTTCTCCAGAAACCCACCCTGTGTGTGTATCCTAAGAACACCAAATATTTGGATATAATTGATAACACAGCCTAAAGATATAAGGCTCTGGTGAGCACTTTCAATAGCATGGATGTAAATATTAATAGATTTAGAAGGATCATGCTTTATATGATAGAAATCCTTATGACATTTGAAATGATGAGACATTATAGACCTCGGGAAGTGTTCCCTCATGGAAGAACAAAGAACTGCATGATCAGGCACAAGGGCGCTACTTAACAATGAAGTGGCAGAACAATGAGTGGTTGATGGGAGAGGTTGTCAGGCACAAGGGTGCTCCTTAACAATCAAGTGGTGGAACAATGAGTGGTTGATGGGAGAGGTTGGTGATGAGGTATGTGGTAAGGTGGCCAGGCTTACACTTACGCAATATATAGGATAATAGACAACTCACTGGGTGCTAATTTTGAACATTCCTGAAGGTCCACCATCTAATCTTGGGTCGGCTCAGTCCTATGTCGAATTCCCGGAAGTGGGTGCTGACGCAGTCGTGCCTGGTTATGGTACTAAAAAAATTGCATTAGACGAGACCAAAACAAATGAGAATGCTACATACTTCAGCAGTCAGGAATTTCAAGTAAGGCTTTGCGTGGATACCCCGTTGTACCAAGCCACTGAAAGACGAAGAACGAGGGAAGAAAACATTAGAAAGGACTACGACGGTTTAAGAGATGGACGTACGGTTACTTATCCACCACGCAGCACCTCACGTCTCAAGTTCTTTCACAGCAGGTATTAGGCCTAGGAAATTCCGAAGACACAATACTCACAAAACAGACTCAGCTGAATGGGTCAACATGTCAAGAAAGATGATAAATTTGAGATGGGAACCATCACCGTGTCCTTTATACCGGCGCTGGTTCATCGGGTTGTACATTGATGCGGGCGACCCATCAGATTCGGCTTCGTCCCGGTAAGGACGCTTGGGATGTCCATCGGTCGGAGACCTTGTGCTTAGTGTCACTGTAGGAGCTGCGGCCGCTAGGGTGGTCGTCAGTTTTGTGTTTCATGTGGGATTGAAATAATTCACAACTAACGAGGTATTTCTTGATATTTGAAGTCATGGAAGTCATGAGGTGAAAACCTTGCCCTCGGCACAGGATCCGGGCTGCTCATCAGCTCGTCCGACAAGCTCACCGTTCCCAGTACCGTCGTGTGAGGGCAGATCCTGAATTTAATGAATGTTAAGGACGTATGAGAGAAAACAGTGGTGCAACGTGCTGCGTACCAGATGATTAGCCGCCCCAGATGCCCCTATACGACGTGTCTGCAGACTTCTATATTTTCACAAAATATTAATTTCATCAATGACACATTAGGATAAAAGAGTCACTACCTTGTCTGTATCCATGATTATTGATCCCTTCACTGTCCGTCGCGGTGGGGGTAGCGCTAGCGTGCGGGGGGTCGAGTTGGCAAGATACAGCATGGTGGACGAATGGGACAACCGGAAGCAACACTGTCACAGGCATATCTGCAATTATCGCGGATTTTGATGAGTTTTTGTAGAGCCGCGCAAAGGAATGAAGTGTACGAACCAAATGCTGGAGACAGGTCTGCCTGCGTGCCTGTACCGGCCAAGACTTTCTGGTCAGTGGCTTCATCGTCGTCGTCGATGAGGGAAGATTCTGTGAATAGTAGGATAGTTAAGTAATATATTATGAAAAGTAAAAATAAACGACACGAACCCGGTACCATATACTCAGGTCCATCATCACTGGCAGTTTGTGACTTGGAGTGGATGGTGGCATTTGCCTTGGGACTGATGTGGGGGATAGAACGTCTCATCGTTGGATCCTGCTCAAATCAAGCCAAGTAAGCATACAATGACATTAATTAAACGACGTCGGACACACCTTGCACAATGCGCTGGGAGAATGATCCCGTCAACAACGATCCATCCAGCATGAGAGGGCCATACTCTCCAAGATCAACCCCCTTCCCCTTGTCTTCCCTCTAGATACGCGGGGAATAGTTCAGATCGTCATCAGCGCCGCTGATGTTACCGTCATCCACATCCACAATATGATGACCGGCAGTTTGTGACTTGGGGCAGATGGTGGTATTTTCCTTGGGAACGATGTGGGGATGGAATGTCCCAGCATTGGGTCCTGCTCAAATTAAGTCAAGTCAGTATATGAAGACATTAATTACACGACGTCGGACAAACCTTTCACAATGCACTGGGCAAATGATCCCGTCAACAGGGATACATCCAGCATGAGGGAACCATACTTTCTCAGGTCGACTCCCTTTCCCTTGTTTTCCCACGAGATACATGGAGTAGAGCCAGGATCCGCGTCGGTGCCCTCGACGTTACCGTCATCCACAGCGGGTGCATTATCAGGCGCGTCGATGCCCTTGACGTTACCTTCATCCACAGCGGGTGCGTGATCAGCCGCATCGATGCTCTCGACGTTACCGTCATCCTCAGCCAGTGCGTGATCAGCCGCGCGCTCGCGTCTGACGTGCGCATCTTGAAGACGAGAGTGTACGATATACATGATGGCGCCGAGCAGCGTGAATACCAGAGCGATATATATCAAGGCGACACACACAGCAGCATCTCTAGAAATCATTGTCAAGTATCTCACTATTCGTCGCTGCATATAACACTCACCGTTGCTCGAGCTCAAGACAGATCGTCTCCTTGATTGTGTACACGCAGCGTGTGTGGCAGGTGCGGGACGCGGCTGAGTCTGCCTTTGATTGGCTTGCTCATCAACACCGTTGCAAGGTTACCTTTTGAGAATGGATGCAATCAGACGGGAACACAACCGGTAAGTGACAACATAGCAGGTAGCAATAAGAGCCACCGCCACTCACACATCGTTGTAGCAAACCAAATACAAGGAGCGTTTCATGTCACTCATGGGAAGCCAATTGAATTATGTCACAGCCTGCTGCAGGTTCAACTTGAGGTTTGCGAATAACTTGAATCCCGTGACGGCAGCCGCGAAGGGACTAAAGCCCCTGTTGAAGCTCGGGAGCTGGTAGCCGAGTGATATAGACATATCGGTCAGTATTTCCAACACCTTGAACTGGGTATCCGAGATGTAGTGGTGAAGGATGGTTGATAAGAATATTTGCAAGGCGGTGCTCCCTAGCCTCCCTAGATCAATAGTAAGCCTGCTGACGCATTCTTGCCTCGGTTACAGTACTGAAAAAATTGCGTTAGACGAGACGAAAATAAATGAGAATGCTACGTACTTCAGCAGTCAGGAATCTCCAAAGACACGATACTCATAAAACAGACACAGCTGAATGACAATGAATAGGTCACCGATATAGAGCCAGAACCAACCGACTGACCCCACTAGCCCATGAACCAGAGAAATGGATGAAAAGAAAGAAATAGAAATATCCAAAGAAAGGAGAAGAAGGATAACTGGAAAAAAAAGGAAGTATGTCTGGCCTCTGCCACTACCACTCATCCGCCGCTGCCCCTACTTCTCTTTCCGCCGTCAGTTACGCTGTGGTAGAGGCGCAGCCGCAGGCAATGGTTCCATCCGAGCAGCTAGAGGTCCGCCAAGTGTCTTTGCCGAACATTGCGGTGGGTCGTTGGACATGCGGAGCTCGTTTTCTGACCCCAGTTCAGGCGTAAGTGCTGTCGCACCGAGGCATTCGCCACTTGCCTACATGATAACAACTGAATATCATCGCCAAAATTTATGACACGAAATCGTACTTGTCTAACCGTGTTGGTGGTTCTCCTCTGTTATTGAAGGCATTGTCTTGTCTCGACTTTCTCTTTCCCTCGTAGTGAGGTTGAGGTGTTAATGACTTATGTGTGAAACCCTTTGTCATGCTAAGAAGTTAATGTTAGTTGGTGTAAGAAATATAGTCGATGGGACTGACCCTTAACCCGAAGATGTTCCGGCCCCGGAGGACGGATTGTTTGAGACATGCGAACCATAAACATTTCCTTTATACCGGCGCTGGTTCTTCGGGTTTTGCATTGATGCGGGCGACCCGTCGGATTTGGCTTCGACCCGGTAAGGACATATGGGATGGCCATCTGTCGGAGACCTTGTGCTTGGTGTCACTGTAAGAGCTGCGACAGGTAGGGTGGTTGTCATTTTTGTGTTTCTTGTCGTATTAAAATAAGTCACAACTAACAAGGTATTTCCTTACAATTGAAGTCAGGAGGTGGGAACTTTGGCCTCGCCAAAAGTTCCGGGCTGCTCATAAACTCGTCCGGCAAGCGCATCGTGCCCAATACCGTCGTGTGAGGGCAGATCCTGAATTTAATGAAGGTTAATGACATGTGAGAGAAACGAGTGGTGCAACGTACTCCGTATTAGATGACGAGCCGCCCCAGATGCCCCTATACGACGTGTCTGCGTAAACTTCTATATGTCCACAAAATATTAATTTCCCAAATGGCACACTAGGATAAAAGGGTTATTACCCTGTCCGTATCCTTTATGATCGATCCATTCACTGTCCATCGCGGTGGTGCTATCGCTGGCGTGCGGGGGCGCGGGTTGGCATGACACACCATGGAGAATGAATGGGACAACCGGAAGCAACGCTGTCACAGGCATGTCTGCAATTATTGCGGATTAGGGTGAGTTTTTATAGACCCGCGCGACTTAATGAAGTGTATGAACCAAATGCAGCAGACAGGTCTGGTTACATGCTCGTATCGGCCAACACTTTCTGATTAGTGGCTTCATCGTCGTCGTCGATGAGGGAAGCTTCTGTGAATAGTAGGATATTTAAGTAATATATTACAAAAAATAGAAAGACACCACACGAACCTGGTGCCATATGCTCCGATCCGTCGTCATTGTCAGTTCCCTCCTTGCTGCGATATCTCCTGCCAGTTTGTTTGGGCTGCTGCTCGGAATATTGCAGACCTCATCAGCGGCAGTTTGTGACTTGGGGTTGACGGCGGTGTTCGTGTTGGGAACAATGTGGAGATGGAACATCTCATCGTTGGGTCCTGCTCAAATTAAGTCAAGTAAGTATATGATGACATTAATTAAACGACGTTGGAAAAACCTTGCACAATGTGCTGGGCAAATGATCCCATCACCAGTGATCCATCCAGCATGAGAGGGCCAGACTCTCTGAGGTCAACCCCCCCCCTTGTCTACCTACGAGATAAGTGGGGTCTAGTCCGGATCTTCATCAGCGCCTTTGACATTACCATCACCCACATCCACAATATGATGACCGGCAGTTTGTGACTTGGGGTGGATGGTGGTATTCACCTTGGGAACAATGTTGGGGTGGAATGTCCCAGGATTGGGTCCTGTTCAAATTAAGTCAAGTCAGTATATGATGACATTAATCGATTAAACGACTTTGGACAAACCTTGCATAATGCACTGGGCGAATGATCTCGTCAACAGCGATCCATCCCGTATGAGGGGGCCATACTCTCTAAGGTCGACTCCCTGTCCCTTGTCTTCTCACGAGATACGTGGGGTAGAGTCGGGATCCGCGTCAGTGCCCTCGACGTGATGCGGAAACGTCGAGGGCGCGACATGGCTGATCACACACCCGCTGTGGATGACGGTAACGTCGAGGGCATCGATGCAGCTGATCATGTACCCGCTGTGGATGACGGTCACGTCAAAGGCACCGACGCGGCTGGTCGCGCACCCACTGTGGATGACAGTTCACAGCGGGTGTGGAAATAATGCTGGAAACCATGGATAGCACAAAGTTCAACTGTGTAATCAACAGCAGACACAAGAACACTGGTGGGAGTATCAAGGCCGTCAGAGTGATCCCGCTTTGGACCATGATGTGTTTGGTGACACCGAGGGGCTTCTGTTGAAATATTAGCATTATGTAAGCTACCTTTGGTAAGCTGGAACGCAGTGTAGGGTAACTGTATAGTTACATTACGCTTATGGATACTATATTAGCATAGAGACCGATCGCGTAGCCTCTCAGTGAAGGTTTATCACTCACTGAGAGGTATGCAATTTTCCCCAGTTCTACATTAATAGTTTACTTACTATTAATTCAGTATTATTTAGGTAGATAACAATAGATGTTACAGTGAAGGTTTATCACTCACTGAGAGTATTATTTAGAACTGCGCAAATAATCTCAACAGCTTCATCGTCGTTGTAGAAGTGATGATTTTAATCAAGTGCTTGGATTCGGTGGTATTGCAGAGTAAACCTGTGGTGGTAAGGAAGAAGGCTATTAGCGCCAAAAATATCATCGATAGGATTGGGAACCATGCATCTGAACTTGGAAGGTCAAAAAATGCTGGGCAGTGTGTGTAGATATTGATTCAGGCAATGAGTAGTGATTGCCAAATGTCCCGCACAGCCTGACGCGTGTTCTTAAAATAGATCACGCCATAAAATTCCATTCACTTCTTATTAAAACATAGTATGGGTTAGCTTAATGTCAATGCACAAACTACAATGGTTTAATAAGCTTGTAATGAAGTACTTGTACCAATCAATGTGTCAGTCAGTGAATCACATTCTGACATGATAGGTTGGGTGATAGTTTGGGTGTGCATGGGTTAAGTCAGGCATCAGCATGGTCAAAGTACGATTCGGTAAACTATTTTTTTTCATTTTGACATCCGCGGAATGATGATAATTCTGAATTACTTATGTACAAAAATGAGAGTATTTATCTTTATGGTTTTAGATGTATTGAAGCCATATCGGCCGATACCCTACACAACCTCTATTTGGCAAAAGACACAGAAAGACCAGACGGTTGAGAAACGAAGCATCGATTTAGGTCACGTGTGATCGGGATTGCCTGTTTTAAGCGTTGGAAGCTCGGAGCTCCTTGCAAACGTCTCTTTCAGCGTCGTTTGCCTTGCAGCTGAATTTCGGCAAGATAGGAAAACGCCACATTGGGCACCCCGCCAGGATCGAAGCCCCACCCCTTACCTTGCCGATTCCATGTCCCAAGCAAGCTCGTGACTGTACAGCCATTGTTTCGCTTCCACCAGCAGTTACAACGAAACTAAAAGGTCCGCCCCGCGCATCGGGTCATCGTGCTATGCCAAAGTCCAGTTCCTACCATCCGCTGGGCGTGGCGTTTCCGGTTGTAAGTTACCCCCGTATTTTCCCTGAATTATCTATCATGAGACTCTTTGCACAGTGACTGCATCTATTGGATCTAAACACCGAACAGATGTAACCAATCCGGATAATACCTTGTGACAAAGTTTCGACTATCAGCAGGACACCTCCACCATACTCACATTACTACCACAGCACCTATGTCAACACCGCCTCGCAAAGATTCTCATCAGTCATTCTCCACCACTACATCTCAGATACCCAGTTCAAGGTGTTGGATGTTTGGACACTCTCATCTTCAAAACGCGCACGTCAGGCGTGAGCGCGCGGTGTGGATGACAGTAACGTCAAGGGCATCAACGCGGCTGATCATGCACCCGCTGTGAACCGTCATCCACAGCGGGTGCGTGATCAGCCACGTCGGTGCCTTCAACGTTCCCGCCATCACGTCGAGGGCACTGACGCGGATCCCGACTCTACTCCATGTATCTCGTGGGAAGACAAGGGACAGGGAGTCAACCTCAGAGAGTATGGCCCCCTCATACGGGATGGATTGCTGTTGACGAGATAATTTGCCCAGCGCATTATGCAAGGTTATCCGACGTCGTTTAATCAATATCATCATATACTTACTTGACTTAATTTGAACAGGACCCAATCCTGGGACATTCAACCCCCACATCATTCCCAAGGCGAATACCACCATCCACCCCAAGTCACAAACTGCCTGTTATCATATTGTGGATGTGGATGACGGAAATGTCAAAGACGCTGATGAAGATCCGGACTAGACCCCACTCTTATCCCGTAGGAAGACAGGGGGGGGGGGGGGTGAGGGGTTGACCTTAGAGAGTATGGCCCTCTCATGCTGGATGGATCACTGGTGACAGGATCATTCACCCAGCGCATTGTGAAAGGTTTTTCCAACGTCGTTTAATTAATGTCATCATATACTTGACTTAATTTGAGCAGGAGCCAATGATGAGATGTTCCATCTCCACATCGTTCCCAACACGAATACCGCCATCTACCCCAAGTCATAAACTGCCGCTGATGAGGTCTGCAATATTCCAAGCAGCAGCCCAAACAAACTGGCAGGAGATATCGGCAGCAAGGAGGGAACTGACAATGACGACAGATCAGAGTATATGGTACCGGGTTCGTGTGGTGTCTTTCTACTTTTTAAAATATATTACTTAAATATCCTACTATTCACAGAATCTTCCCTCATCGACGACAACGATGAAGCCACTGATGAGAAAGTGTTGGCCGATCCGAGTACGCAGACAGACCTGTCTGCTGCATTTGGTTCGTACACTTCATTAAGTCGCACGGGTCTATAAAAACTCGCCCTAATCCGCAATACTTGCAGACATGCCTGTGACAGTGTTGCTTCCGGTTGTCCCATTCATTCTCCATGATGTGTCATGCCACCCGAGCCCCCACATGCCAGCGATAGCACCACCGCTATGGACAGTGAATGGATCGATCATAAAGGATACGGACAGGGTAATAACCCTTTTATCCTAGTGTGTCAGTTGGGAAATTAATATTTTGTGGACATATAGAAGTCCACGCAGACACATCGTATAGGGGCATCTGGGGCGGCTCGTCATCTAATACGGAGTACGTTGCACCACTCGTTTCTCTCATATGTCATTAACCTTCATTAAATTCAGGATCTGCCCTCACACGACGGTATTGGGCATGGTGCGCTTGCCGGACGAGTTATTAGCAGCCCGGATCTTTTGGCGAGGCCAAAGTCCTCACCTCCTCACTTCAATGGTAAGGAGATACCTCGTTAGTTGTGACTTATTTTAATACGACAAGAAACACAAAAATGACGACCACCCTGGCTGTCGCAGCTCATGTCGTCAACCTATCCTGGACATTTTTCGGCAGCCCATTTCTTAATCTATTTCCTGCTTGAACAAACAATTCTATCAACACCGGAGAGTCTAATATGATGAGCTTGTGAAGCCCCTTCGATTGACTTGTATCTGGCTCCCAACATTCCATTCCACCCTATGAATGTCCCAGTATATCAAAGTCATCATGGATACCTAGATGCCGATCAAGGTGATTTAACTCATGACAAAACACCTGCTCGGTCCAGAAGGTGCCATCACCCTTCTTCACTTGGAGATGCATCAACGACCCACTTCCAATCTTGTCCTTAAATATGACAGGTATTCCGTGCGATGAGACGAGGGTGGTGAACACGAGGAGGTATTCGTGGTTGTCACCTGGACCACCGTGAAGAGTTTCCAAAGTACGTTGTTTGGAACCCAGATCGCCAACGACTTTGTACCACGTCTTGCAATGTTTGCCTGTAGCTACGACATAAAATTCAGCCTCGCCCTCAGTGACGTTCGCGAGGGGCATCGTGGGTGATGTTTATAATCGCTGTTGAGATTCATTCACACTGCTACTTATAGCGTGCATTCGGATATAACATGGCCGTACCGATGTCTTTGAGCCGTTTTTCACCAAATTTCATCAACCCATAGTCGCAGCTTACTATTTCACGAGCACCCCAAGTAGGAGCGGAAAGCCCAAGGGTCTCTTGAGCCTCTCCACAACATGGTTTATCATCTAGCCTTTTTGGACAATGGTTCATTGTCCAGTTTCTGTGGGGAAGGCATGTGACTCAGCACGGTGGAACAGGTCCACTCCCTTTTCCCCCTTTGCTTTCTTCTCGTCTTGGCCATTGTATTATATAGCCACATTAGAGTCGTATGTATTATAGCACTCGATGTGTGTTCCCACATCTATTTTCCTCCCACCTCCCCACTAGATAGAGACTTCGAGTTTGGTTTCTTGTTTACACCTAGTCATATTTGTATGGCAGCGTTTAGAAGAAATGAAGTCACAATTCCTAAACTACCAACTGTTACCCCACCTCCTGCCAATCCGAAAGGGAAAGCAAAAGCTCCTGTCGTGCAACACTTGAACCACACACTTCACAGCCATCAAGTTGCCCCAGAATCTGAACCCCCCCCCCCCCCCTCTTAGTATAAAAGCTTACTATTGATCTAGGGAGTCTAGGGAGGCTAGGGAGCACCGCCTCGCAAAGATTCGTGTCAGCCATCCTTCACCACTACATCTCGGATACCCAGTTCAAGGTGTTGGATATACTGACAGATATGTCTATATTACTCAGCTACCAGCTCCCGAGCTTCAACAGGGGTTTTAGTCCCTTCGCGGCTGCCGTCACAGGATTCAAGTTATTCGCAAACCTCAAGTTGAACCTGCAGCAGACTGTGGCATAATTCAATTGGCTTCCCATGAGTGACATGAAACGCTCCTTGTATTTGGTTTGCTACAACGATGTGTGAGTGGCGGTGGCTCTTATTGCTGCCTGCTATGTTGTCACTTACCGGTTGTGTTCCCGTCTGATTGCATCCATTCTCAAAAGGCAACCTTGCAACGGTGTTGATGAGCAAGCCAATCAAAGGCAGACTCAGCCGCGTCCCGCACTTGCCACTCGCGCTGCATGTACACAATCAAGGAGATGATCTCCCGTGAGCTCAAGCAACGGTCAGTGTTATATGCAGCGATGAATAGTGAGATACTTGACAATGATTTTCTAGACATGCTGCGGTGATCGGCGATGCGTGTATTGCCTTGATATATATTGCTCTGGTATTCACGCTGCTCGGCGCCATCATGTATATGTACACTCTCGTCTTCAAAATGTGCACGTCAGGCGTGAGCGCGCGGCTGATCACGCACCGGCTGACAACGTCGAGGGCATCAACGCGGCTGATCACGCACCCGCTGTGGATGAAGGTAACGTCGAGGGTGCGGCTGATAATTCACCCGCTGTGGATGGCGGTAACGTCTTGGGCACCGACGTGGATCCCGACTCTACCCCACGTATCTTGTGGGAAGACGAGGGAAAGGGAGTCGACCTTAGAGAGTATGGCCCCCTCATGCTGGATGGATCGCTGTTCACGGGATCATTCTCCCAGCGCATTGTGCAAGGTTTTTCCGAACGTCGTGTAATTAATGTCATCATATACTATGCTGGGTCGTTCCATCCCCACATCGTTCCCAAGGCGAATACCACCATCCGCCCCAAGTCACAAACTGCCGGTCATCATATTGTGGATGTGGATGACGGTAACATCAATGGCGCCGATGACGATTTGGACTATTC
This sequence comes from Hysterangium stoloniferum, assembly GCA_015178975.1. Lineage (NCBI taxonomy): Eukaryota > Fungi > Basidiomycota > Agaricomycetes > Hysterangiales > Hysterangiaceae > Hysterangium > Hysterangium stoloniferum. Next base: position 123,870 of record WHVD01000132.1, on the reverse strand, counting down.
CCCGCGTATCTGGGGGAAGAAAAGGGGAAGGGGGTCGATCTTAGAGAGTATGGCCCTCTCATGTTAGATGGATCGCTGTTGACGGGATCATTCGCCAAGCGCATTGTGCAAGGTTTGTCCGACCTCGTTTAATTAATGTCATCATATACTTACTTGAATTAATTTGAGGACCCAACGATGAGACGTTCCATCCCCAAATCAGTCCCAAGGCGAATACCACCATCCACCCCAAGTCACGGACTGCCGGTGATGATGGATCGGAGTATATGGTACCGGTTTCGTGTCGTTTATTTTTATTTTTCATAATATATTAATTAACCATCCTACTATTCACAGAATCTTCCTTCATCGATGACGACGATGAAGCCACTGATCAGAAAGTGTTGGCCGGCGCGAGCACGCAGGCGGACCTGTCTCCAGCATTTGGTTCGTACACTTCATTCCTTCGCGCGGATCTACAAAAACTCATCAAAATCCGCGATAATTGCAGATATGCCTGTGACAGCGTTGCTTCCGGTTCTCCCATTCGTTCACCATGCTGTATCTTGCCAACTTGACCCCCCGCACGCTAGCGCTACCCCCACCGCGATGGACAGTGAAGGGATCAATAATCATGGATAAGGACAAGGTATTTACTCTTTTATCCTAATGTGTCATTGATGAAATTAATATTTTGTGCAAACATAGAAGTCTATGCAGACACGTCGTATAGGGGCATCTGGGGCGGCTCATCATCTAGTACGCAGGTTTCTCTCATACGTCCTTAACTTTCATTAAATTCAGGATCTGCCCTCACATGACGGTACTGGGCACGGTGAGCCTGCCGGACGACCTGATGAGCAGCCTGGATCCTGTGCCGAGGGCAAAGTCTTCGCCTGCTGACTTCCATGACTTCAAATATCAAGAAATACCTCGTTAGTTGTGACCTATTTCAATACTACATGAAACGCAAAACTGACGACCACCCTAGCGGCCGCAGCTCCTAAAGTCACACTAAGCACAAGGTCTCCGACCGATGGACATCCCAGGCGTCCGGGACGAAGCCAAATCCGATGGGTCACCTGCATCAATGCACAACCTGATGAACCAGCGCCGGTATAAGGGACATGGTGATGGTTCCCTCAAACAATCCGTCCTCTGCGGCGGGGAACGTCTTCGGGGTACAGGTGAGTCTCATCGGTTATATTTCTTACACCAACTAACATTGACTTCTTAGCAGTAAAAGCGTTTCACACATACCTCGTTAACACCTCAACCCCATTACGAGGGAAAGAGAAAGGCGAGACAAGACAAGGCCTTCAATAACAGAGGAGAACCGCCGACACGGTTAGACAAGTACAATTTCGTGTCATTAATTTTGGCGATTATACTCACCTGTTATCATCTAGGCAAGTGGCGAATGCCTCGGTGCGAGAGCACTTACGCCTGAACTGGGGTGGCAACAGGTCGGAAAACGAGTTCCGCATGACCAACAACCAACCGCAACGTTGGGAAAGACACTTGGCGGACCTCTAGCTGCTCGGATGGAACCATTGCCTCGGCCTGCGCCTCCACCGCAACGCAACCGACGGCGGAAAGAGAAGTAAGCCGATTAATCAGGGGCAAGATGGGAGGCAGCGGCAGACGAAACGTTGGGGCACCGGCGAACGAGGAGTAGTGGCAGCGGCCGGACATAATTCTTTCTATTCCAGTTCTCCTCCTTCTTTCTTTGGATATTTTTACTTCTTTCTTTTCATCCATTTCTCTGGTTCATCTGCTAGTGGGGTCACTCTGTTGGTTCTGGGTTGGATCTTTGAGAACGGGGTGCGTTGTTCTATCATCTCTGTCGATATCCATTATCGTTCAGCTGTGTCTGTTGTGTGAGTATTGTGTCTTCAGAGTTTCCTAGGGCGAATACCTGCTGTGCAAGTGCTTGAGACGTCAGTGAGGGGGTGCTGCGTGGTGGATAATTAACCGTACGTCCACCTCTTAAACCGTGGTAGTCTTTTCTACCGTTATCTTCCCTCTGTCTTCGTCTTTCAGCGGCTTGGTGCAACGGGGCATCTACACAAGACCTTACTTGCAATTCCTGACTGCTGAAGTACGTAGCATTCTCATTTGTTTTGGTCTCGTCTAACACAATGTTTTCAGTACCGTAACCGAGGCACGACTGCGTTACCGCCCACTTCCGGGAATTCGACATAGTACTGAGCTGACTCAAGATTGGATGGTGGACCTTCAGGAATGTTCAAATTAACACCCAGTGAGTTGTCTATTATCCTATATATTGCGTAAGTTAGAGACTAACACCACTATACACCTATATATTTGTTTGCAGGATATCAATATCAGGTTACTGACTCCAATTTCGTAGGGCTTTCCTGGCTTCGACCCCGCCCTCCCGCTACAGCTCTGTTAGCAGCCTACCTCGGACTGGATCAGCTGGTATGCCTAAAATCTGGTGAATGGAGGCCCTGCACCGATGTAACTGTAAGTTTCTCTCGCTCCCGTACCGTGATTTTTCGTACTGGTTGTTCATCTCCAGCACCCCTCTGTGTCAGTCTCAGAGTGTAGCATGGTTATCAGCCCTACCGAAACTCTGGTAAGCTTCCGTTCATGATAAACGTTTTGAGACTGTATTCTGACATCTTGTTTAGATGACACATAAGTACTAACAAACAGACCTTTACATCCAGTGATCTTCTTGAAGTTAATGAATTGAATCACCATATGGACCCAGTTGGAACAATGGTTGGTATTATATAATCTAACAAGGAATGCTGAACAATTTCCAGTAGCATCAATTCATCAATTTCAGGGAATAATGTGAGCAAAGATGATGCACCAGATCCATTAGACCTGGCAGGGGGTGGCATGAATGATCCTGGGAATTGCTGCATACCCAGACCAGAATCTTGCTGCAGTCCCAAAGTTGGGACAGTGAATGTGAAGGGCTGCTGAGGTGGCATGACCTGAAATGTAGAAGGTGGCTGAGGCTGTGTGTGGGTGTGCAAGCAGGGTGGGTGGGTGTGGTGGATGAGGGTGAGAATTCTGTTGAGGTGGCACATAAGCCAATTCCTTTGCTGTATGGCATCAGCAGGGATGAGGTCGATGCCTCATTATGAAGCAGCTGTGGAACGCTTGTATTGTAACCCATTTCTTTAGTACTTTGTGGCATTGTAACTGTAGTTGCTTCTGGCTCAGCAAATGGACCAGAGGTAGAAAATGAATGGGGGGAGTTCAGATTCTGGGGCAACTTGATGGCTGTGAAGTGTGGTTTATGTTCATGGCTGGAGCTTTTCCTTTCCCTTTCGGATTGGCAGGAGGTGGGGGAACAGTTGGTGGTTTAGGAATTGTGACTTCATTTCTTCCAAACGTTGCCATACAAATTTGACTAGGTGCAAACAAGAAACCGAACTTGAGGTATTTAGAGACTCTCTAGTTGGGAGATGGGCAGAAACAAGATGGGGGAAGATGCATCGAGCGCTACAATACATACAACTCTAACGTGGCTACATTATACAATGGGCAAGATTAAATGGGGGAAAAGGGAGTGGACCTGTTCCACCATGCTGAGTAACATGCTTCCTCCAGAGAAACTGGACAATGAACCATTGTCCAAATCACCTAGATGATAAACCATGCTGTGAAGAGGCTCAAGAGACCCTTTGGCTTTCCACTCCTACTTGGGGTGCACATGCATCAATAGTAAGCTGCGACTGTGGGGTGATGAGATTTGATGAGAAACGGCTCAAAGACATCGGTATGGCCGTGTTATATCTGAATGCACGCTATAAGTAGCAGTATGAATGAGTCTCAACAGTGAGTATCAACATCACCCACGATACCCCTCGTGAAAGTCACTGAGGGCAAGGCTGAATTTCCTGTAGGAAAACCTTGCAAGATGTGGTACGAGTTTCTCCAGGATGCCTTCTAGGTCAGCAGCTTGCTCAGATGTGGATACCAGGGTTGAAAAATGACCAGTTGCTTCATCAATTTTTAAGTTGATAGTGAATGCCTGGGACCCATCCATTTTTGTAGCCCTAATAAAAGCTGCAGCATTAATTAGAGAAATAGATGGAGGTGCTGTGGGTTCCGGGGAAGCCATGGATGCCATAGGGATCACAAGAGTCCTTGAGACTGCAGGTGCTGGGAAGGCCATGGGTGCCGATGGGTACAGTTGCCTCAGCTGCCATGGGAGTGTGGAATGTTATACTGTTAGCTATCCAGTCAATCAACAGATTGTAGTGGGTAAGCCAGTTGTGTCCTAGGACCACTGTAACTTGAGTCTAACTGGGTCACATAGAGGATTGCACTTTTCAAGATTAGCTTGAGCACTGGCATGCTCAATATCAACATCATAATCCGACTGCTCCTTAATGAGATGGTTGCCAATAATCCCATCCTAATCATCAGTGCAGTTTGGCATAGTTGGATAGTGTGAGAGGGACTTTCCAGAATAGAAAACTCATGATATCGTCGATGGGTTGTCCTTGAAGAAGGTAGAGCCATTCCGTAGGCAGCATGAGAATGAGTCTGCATGTCCCATCTCCTCTGTCCTGGTGGAACCCGTACAGGAAATGATAGAGTTTAACTCTCCACTGGATATAGTGGACGGGTGTCTCACGATTGTGACCAGCTTGTCGAAATTTCATGGTTTCCCATTCTAAGGCCAAGGATTCATGCCAGCGAGTTCCAAGCAATCCTTCCACAATACCCCAAAGAAATGACCCATGAAATTGACTGAATTCAGTATGATGCTCACGGTCTAGGGTGCTCCACCAGACCTTAGCACTCCCCGTGAGTCGTCTTGGCAGAGCAACTCCTAACAGCGCACTCAAAGAGTCTGATACCTCCGCAAGACTCATGATGTCCATGATATAATCCAAGGCCTTGGATTGGGCTCCATCGTATTCAGGGAGGTCAGACCATTTAATCTTGATGTCGTTGGTGTTAAGAGTGATCTTCTTGTCCTTAGGTAAGTCATCAATAAGCACGCTAGCTTGAGACCATATTGGAGTTCGAAAAGGGGTATTAGGCACTCCATTGTGGCGCTCCCCACGTCCCGAGTTCCCTCCTCGGTCTGAAGTATTCGAACTCCCGGATGAATCGCTAGGGGGTCCTCCTGATGGCAAGAAGGGATTTGAAGTGATCAGCAGAGAATGGGAGGGAGGATCTCCCTGAAAAGGTGTGGGACCGGGTTCCATCGTGATTTGTCTCTCAATCTCCATCGTGTTCAGGAGTCGACGCGGCTGAGGTTGATGAAAGGGAGCACAGACCTCAATCCTCTTTTCTTGAAGGCGTTCTATCACCTGCGTCCTCAAGTCCAGCGGAAAATCCTCCAATATCACAGGATGGTTGAGAGAACATAGGAAACGAGTATCAGGAGACCCATTTAGGTTGCGAACGAATGAATTAGTCATGGAGATAGGTGAATCGGGGACCTGAATCGAGTCATTATAGGGGAGGAGTACCTCTAAAACCATCTTATCGAGTCTTCTTTGATTTTGCTTCAGCCAACCCCTTAAAGTGAAGTATGCAAATGGCAGATTTGGCGTGACTCCATTGAGAGACTCCTCCAACATATGGATGTACATGTACTGGTAGTCAACCTTAGGCACAACATGATCTCCGCCGAGCAGGACGTGCAGGATCTGCAACACATCATCATGCGTATGAAGTGCTTCAAGGAATAGAGAAAACACCTCCCGCTTGAGAATCCTTCTTCCTCCTTCCATAGCGGTTGTCACCTCATTCGACCATTCAGGAATCGATCGGGTCAAGTCCTCAAGGTTCCCTGGTCACGTGAATAAATCTTGCACCGATAGGATTGCCTGGTAATGACCTAACCAAACTGCTACAGTCACTGGTAAAATGGGATAATCCGTATTGTACTCCTCCACAAAGGGAGTAACCAGATCCTCGGAGATTCGATCGGTGTAGTACATATCCCATTGCAAGTCAATGGGCTGAGCATAAACCATATGACCTCTGAGGAACTGCTTAAGAATAACCTGTCTCGGAGGGAACTTGAGAACAGGTGTGGGTGCTCGACTAGGCTCAACATTGGCTCCAGGGGCGTTCAACTGCCCAGGTGACGAGCATTCTTCAGGTTGGTCAGGGGGAATTTTCATTGACAATCCAGCTACTACTCCGGAGGGATCCTCCGGAGGAGTTGATCCTTGGAGAGTCGATGAAGACTTCCTCAAAGTGACGTTACGGGGTGGTTCCAAGTTAGCGTATTTTTGACAAGGCATGGAGCTACTCGGAGCTGATGAAGACCTAGGTGTTTGGTTCTTGCCCATAGTCATTTGTGTGTTCGGGTCTTAGTAGTCAAATAATAAGATCTTTCTTCATAGGAAAAGAACGGTCCGGCCCAGATCACCACTGTGAAGAGTCGATAGATTCTGACCACTCGATGTATGAGGAATAGTATTTATTCAACTACTATTATTAAGTATTGACCGTCCTGTACAATACTGTAGATTACTAGACTGATAGTACTAGTAAAGAGATGCACTACACGTCACAAGAGAAACTGTACAGTTGCTCATGACGATAAGGACCGGAGAAAAGAAGAGTTGACCTTTACGGTACAACTTGTAGCTAGAAGTAAGAAAGATAATCAGTGAAAGACTGAATATCAGAGGTAGAGATATAGCAGTGTGAATTGACTAGAGTGTCGACGAGCGCAAAGACTTGAGAGTGGGACTCGACCTTCGCGGTTCGAGTCCAAAGATTATTAGTATGCAAGAAGTTGCTACCTTTATAAGTAGCTGAGACGTTACCCTTGACACCTCTCGCTATTCGACGTCTGGGTCATTACGAGGTGGTGTCTGCTGGGTAAAAAGTGTCTGTCTTTTGGCGCCGAGAGCGCCCATAGGTATACACAAGACTTCGAACTAAGAAATATGGGTATGCTCGAAAGATATAGAGAGTTAAGGAAAAGGAATAGAAACTAGATAATAAAGTACTATAATATGTATATTATTCCACTGTCCAATCATGCATATATGCATACCCTTCACAGCAATATAGGGTGTTGTTGTTGTTGTGGAGCTGGATTTCCAGATAGATGGTGTTACTGTGGTGGGGCCCACTGAATAATACATAGGTGGTTGTTGTGGTGGTGGTGGTGCTAACTGCAAAATGAATAGCTGTGCCTGGATTTGTTGAACTGCATGAATGGGTGGATGATCATAGTGTAGTGCAGATGGATGATTTTGTTGTACTGGCAGCTGTGGTTGTACAGGTACATTTCCTGGTTGATGACCATGGTGTGGATGTGGTGCTGACTGTAAAATTGGTGGCTGTGGTTGAGCAGGTTGTTGTAATGGTGGCAAAGTGGCATACTGAGAATGCAGAGCAGCCACTGCAACAGAACCAATTGCAGGCTGGATAGCTTGATCTACAGGTGCTAATTGGGCAGTTGGTGCCTGTGGTTGAGCAGTTGTATTTCTTTGCCTATGAATAGGTTGTCATAATGGTGGCAAAGCTGTATACCGAGCATGCAAAATATCCATTGCAGCAGAGCCAATTGGAACAGAGCTACCTGCAACAGAGCCACCTGCAACAGACCTACCTGCAGCAGAACCACCTGCAGCAGACCTACCTGTAGCAGAGCCAGCTGCAACAGACCTACCTGCAGCAGAACCACCTGCAGCAGAACCACCTGCAGCAGAACCACCTGCAGCAGAACCACCTGCAGCAGAACCACCTGCAGCAGAACCACCTGCAGCAGAACCACCTGCAGCAGAACCACCTGCAGCAATTACATTGTGGTGAGGCAATTCTGGTGGTTGCTGGGCCACCAAAAATGGATTATCAGATTGACCTGCAACACCATGGGCATGTGGGAATGGTTGAGCAGGTGGAACATCATGATTATTCACAGCTAAATGTCGATGGCAGTCAGAGGGGGATGTCATTTGCAGTTGGGCCCTACACTGCCATTGCTCCTCCTCCCGATTACATTCAGGTGTTTGATCCATAATAATAGAAGGATCCACTCAAGAGAAAAATGCCAGTGCAATATACTTGGCAACAGCAAACAAAGGCTGTATAGGTACACTTCACAATCAAAAGACCTGTTCACCAATATGGCACACTTGCACCAATTGGGAAGCACCACAAAACAAAAAAGAAAAATTCAAGCTAGGTCTGGCAGGCCAACCTGTAGCAGCAGAGACAGAAAACCTGCAAAAGAGAGGAGAGAGGAGAGGGAGATGGTTGAAATGATTTAGGCTAAAATAAGTCAAAAAAATGTAAAAAGAAATCATGAATAAACTTTAGCATCAGAGATGGCATTAATACTAACCTGGAGGTGGCCTGTATCTCACAGAGAGAATAGAAACAGCAATAAAGCCAAAACCTACAGAATGGAAGGTCAATGTTAGCTGTATGAATTATTTCTAAGCCAAAAATGGTGAAAATAATTACAGGGAAAGGACTCACTTTCAATTACTCCACTTACACTTACAGAAAGCAATCACAAAAGCAGTAGAGAGTACCAGGGAAAAGGAACTTAGACAAATGGGTCTAAAATAGCCCAAAAAACAAAAAATAAAGCATAATCAGTTTCTAACAACATGAGGAAAGATATAAATACTAACCTGGATGGATATTATATCTTCCAGCAAGAATAGAAACAGCAATCAAGGCAAAAAGGCACAAAATAGAAGGTCAGTTTCACTGTATAAATAATATTTGAGCCAAAAAAAGGTAAGGTTAATTATAGGGACAGGACACACATTCAATACTCCACTTATACTTACAGAGAGGACTCAAAAAAGCAGTGAGAGTCCCAGGGAAAAAGAATTCAGATAAATAGGTCTAAAATACCCCAGAAATGCAAAAGATAATGCATAAATAAATTAAAATAGCATGAGAAAGTCCAGAACATACCTGGGACTATAGGGTAGCCTTAGACTGCATATTCCAATGAGAAGAACACCCAGGAAAGGGTAATCTGACTGCAAATAAATTATTTAATCATTAAGAAAATTGAAAATTAAATAATAATAGATAGGAGCTCACCACACCTTTTATATTGCCTGAAGAATTGAGAAAGGCTTTAGATATGATAGATGTTCAATATGTGGGGTCCAGGGCCAGTGGATAGCCAGACTCTAACTGCAGAATAATATATTTAATTATTAAAAAAGCGAAATTTAATACAGTTAAATAGACGCCTCAACACACCTTGGTATGGGCCCAGGTACCTTGAGAAATATTCCAGAGAGGGTTCCCTCACAATTGAATGAGCACAAAGGCAGGGGAGGGAGAGGGAAAGGGAGAAAGTGTTGCAGCCTCCAGGCTTTACAGTGGGCTTTCAGGCTTCCCACGGCTGCAAGAAGTGCTTCCATGGCATTACACAATGTGACAGAATGCTCCTGCGGCACAAAGAAAATATGCCTGTGAGTGCCGAAAAGCTCCCACAGCATTAGAAATACCCCCACGACTGCAAAAATGCTTCCGGATTTGGTTCCATGCTGACATAACAACGAAAGCTGAGTCACTAACAGTACCTTTTATTTTTCTGGCATCTTTTTTCACCCAGTCAGGATTTTCACGTATTTTTGTGCCCACAACCCACTAAGCAAAATTCATTTATATGGATAGATGATAAAAGATAGAAATTTCATAGCTCTCTCAATTTATTAGATAAAAATACAAAATAAATTGTATAATTTCAAGATAAATCAAGAAAATATTGTACAGTTTTATCGTCACGATATAATTACAATTAAATTTTCTTTTTCGCAATTTGTTAGGGGAGATTGGTTAAAAAATGGAAAAAACCTAAAAATACATAATAGGAGTCCACAGGGTTGCTCACTCTTTTTTTGAGTTGGAAGCTGGTTTGTCCTTTGATGGGGTTTCCATGGAGGTCTTGGCTGTTCAACCCTTTGCAGAGTTTGCTTTTGCCAGTGGACATTCCAGGACTCAATGACCGGGTTTTCCACACAAGTGTTAGGATACATACAGGGCGGGTCTCCAGAGAAACCCGCAGAATATCCGGTAGGACTTGGCTTCAGCTTATAGGCTGCGCCCTTGCTAGATTGTGTTGTCCAATTTCAGACAGGTGGACGGGAATCCCGGGGAGTCCGGGAGGGGGTCGTGGGTCGTAAATCGTAAGTCGGAGGTCATGGATCATGAGTCGAGACTGGTGAGAGAGATAGATACGCCAGAGCCCGTGGGCTCCAACTAGTGCGAGCAGTGTGAATCAAGTAGGGTTTTAGAGCGGAAAATGTATTAGATTACTGGGGGGAATCTAAGCTAATTTTCTGACTGGATTGTATGTACAACATCTGCCAGTTTAAATAGACCATGAAGTAAATGTCATACTGAATCCAGTAATAATGAAATGAAATGAGCAGAACATAAAACGGGAATAGTAAACACCAAATAGGTGTTAGGAACGGGACGGAACGGAGCGGAGTCTGAATCGTGACAAAGCATAACCCATAACGGGAAACGGAGCGGGAGCGGAGCACAAATCGTGACAGGTCATTTGACTAAAATGGGAACGGGGCTCAATTAGAGTGGTGATGGGATTTCTGAGCAGGGTCCGGTGACTGATGCGTGGGACGAAGACAGACATAGCCAGAGACGGAGTCTGGGGGAAGTCCGGTGACTGATATGTGTCGTAATGAGGTTGAAATGTAACAAGTCTTGACGTACGGAGTCCAGGCAGGAAATCCTATAAACAGACATTTGGTGCGTGTAGGGTGTGGTGGCATACAGGTTAGTGCCTGGAGTCCGGCGGGATTGTCCGGTCGTAACAACAAGAGACAGAGGTTATTGTCCATATGACGTTGTCTTTCCTGTGGGGTCAATTTGCCATCAGGTCCGAGTTTGCCTGTGAGGTCGGGTTTTCCAGTTTGCTTGCTGGACTGTTGACCTTTGTTGTTGTTGTTGTTTGAAGACTTTTTCTCATTCTTCTTGTTGGATTGTGTGGAGTTTTGGATGCTGGTTGATGAGTTGTTGTTGTTGGTTTTATTGGCCATGGACTTGTTCACTTTGTCCACAGAGGTCTTGCGGGCAACTTCCGTGCGACATTCCCAATAATGTGCATGCATGTTTTGAGCCTTAAGGTGCATACAGGACAGGGTTTTTGGCTTGCCATCTTCTCCTTTCGAGACTTCATCTTTAAGATGGGATGGCAGACTGGTGTAGAATTGGTGGCAGAGAGCAGGATCGCCCCACTGACAATGAGCTGCAAGGTTGTTGAATTGGATGATATAGTCCGTGATGCACTGTGTGTCCTTCATGCAAAGATTAGTGAGACTATTCTTGGCTTCTCTGGTCAGGCCATCCGGGCCAAAGTTGGTTTCAAGCTCCTCAACAAAAGCATCCCAATCTTCGAGCCAGAGCAGCTCTTCCTCAGAAAGTCCACTAAAAGCCGGTTCGAACCATTTCAATGCAGATCCCAACAAGTACGAAAGTGCGTAGTTAACTTTTCAGGAGTCTGTGGGGACAGCAGCAGATCAATTGTGAAAATTGAAGTGACATTGCATGAGGAAAGTAGAGAGTTTGTTTGGGTTGGAACCTGTGAAGGGTTCTGGAGCATTGACTTTTGACCGTGGAGGTTCCGGATCTTTCTTTTTGCCTTCTCTGAGCATATGATTCATCAATCTTTCTAAAGTGACTGCTAAATACTCAGAGGTGGGATCCAAAAGTGGTGGTCAATCGTTAGATGGGGGATTTTCAACACCCTTGCCCTTGTCAGGGGCCACAGACTCATCCTCATGCTCGGATTCATCCTGGCTTTCCGGGACTTCTTCGATATGGGCTTCTTCCATGGCTTCTGGCTGGTTTGTGAGTGTCTGGCTGGTATACAAAGTTAATGGGGAATGAAGAGTCAACAGTCCAGGTAATGATGCCTGTGCATGCACTTTTCTTCTTGGTGGCATATTGAACAATCTGTGAGTCTCAGTCAGAAAATACTGTCAAGGGTACGTACATGGTGGGTTTCTGGAGAAACCCACGGGAAATCCAGTAGGACTTGGCTTCAGCTCATAGGCTGCCCCCTCACGAGATTGTGTTGTCCAATTTCAAACAGGCAGATGGGAAGCCCAGGGAGTCTGGGCGGAGTTTGTGGGTTGAGGAGTTGTAGGTCGGAGGTCATGGGTTGAGAGATTGGGGAGTCGAGATAAATAAGTCGGAGGTTTAAGAGATAGATGCATCAGAGCCTGTGGGCTCCAACTAGCGAGAGCAGTGTAATTCAGAGAGGAGTTTAGAGTGGAAAATGTACTAGATTACTGGGGAGAATCTAAGCTGATTTTCTGACTGGATTGTATGTACAACATCTACCAGACTATATATGTAGACTGTGAAATGAATAACATACCAAATCCAGTAATAATGAAATGAAACTAGCAGAACATAAAACGGGATAAGTAAACACCAAATTTGGTGTTAGGAACGGGATGGAATGGAGCGGAGTCCAAATCATGACAAATCATAAACCATAATGGGAAATGGAGCAGGAGCAGAGTCCAAATTCTGACAGGTCATCTGACTAAAACAGGAACAGGGCTCAGTTAGATGGATGATGGGTTTTACGAGTGGGGTCTGGTGACTGATGCATGGGACGAGGTCAGATATAGACAGGGACAGAGTCTGGCAGGTATTCCAGTGACGGATACGGGATGTAATGAAGTCGAACGTGGACAAGTCTGACGTATGGAGTCCGGCGGGAATTCCAGTAAACTGACAATTGGTGCATATAGGGCATGGGTGTGTATAAGTTAGTGCCTGGAGTCTGGTGGGAATTCTGGTTGTAACAATTTGCATATAGGCTGGTGGGACTAATACTATATATTGTGTATAAATATACCCTAAGTGGTGAGGCTTAATACCACCCTTTGAACAAGTTGTGCCACTTACTGTATGCACACTTGATAGTGAGTAGTATATCTTGTTTAAAAGGAAGTATTAGGCCTCACAACTCAGGTGATGTTTAGATACAATACATAGTATTAATTCCACCAGCCTATATGCAAATATAGAGAGAATTGAATGAAGGGGAACCATTGCAATGATATTTCACTGAATATTAAATAGCCTCTCATAAGGCCAAATATATACATATATATATAAATCCATACAATATCATACACATATCATGTTATTATGTCTTAAGTACCACTTATTCTGGAGATATGGCACATTTTGTCTGTGACGGGATTTTTTTTAAATTCTGAACTCCGCCTTAGGTACACGGAACAGCTGTAATGCAACTTTCGGCTCGCTGGAAAAAGGTCCAACTCTGCATAGAAACATGGACATTCATAATACACACATATAGGGATTTTCATCGATGATCGATTATACGAATAGTCCAAACGAATTCAATGTCATCGCGACGTGGAAGACATGGTCCGTGATTGATCAACTATATAATATCAACGTTAGCACCCTGGGACTCCACGGATATTACTATGGAGTACAGTATAAAACTGTACAACCATTTTTTTGAAATATTCCCAAGTGCAAGTGGGTTTAATTCGCTAATTCGAGCCATACACCTCAGTGGGAGGAGACAACCCGTTACTTGAACATTTTTACCAGCTTTCTGGCCTAATATCGCTGCACGTTTGAATTAAATGTATTGTAAAATTAGAATAAACCTTTGATGTTAAGAAACCAGTGCGATTGAGGTGCCACAACGCTCCGTATATGTCGATAGTCGGCCCCCTTGAGATCCACAGAAGGAATGTCGCTACCTTCATAAAATAATCACTACGTTGTAGACATCAGAACGACTAAGTGTGTGCATTTGAGTGAGAAAAAAGGGCTTGAAGGAGCTCTGGTGACCAAGGCGTTAAGGAAAGTTTAGGCGTCTGTGAGTACTTGCCACAACTTACGTACGAACAATTATGCGTCGCAATTTTCTATTTATTCAGGTGTCTCCTTATCAGACGGTGTCAAGTTGTAGCATTGAAGTATTCTCAAATTGCATATAGTACATTTTATGTTTCAAGCACGATAAGCTTGATAGTCTGAGAGAAGTCGGCAGCAGAGCAAGTGGCAAGTGATTGGAACCAAAACCAAAAGAAACAAAGAAATTGATGCAATCAGAGAAAGTCAACAAGAAGAACGAAAGTATTTGGTTTGGACAAGGGTGAAACGCGGCTTGGTTCAACATCGCTGGCTGTAAAGGTCTGTTTGTTAGTACTTATGTGTCATCTAAACAAGATGTTAGAATGCAGTCTCAAAACGTTTATCATGAACAGAAGCTTCCCAGAGTTCTGTCGGACTGATAACCATGCTACACTCTGAGGTTGGCGCAGAGGGAGAGTGCTGGCAATGGACAACCAAACCGTGAGTTGGGACCGCTGAAGATCGGATGAGCTCAGTACGAAAAAATAACTGCACGGGAGCGAGAGAAATTTACAGTTCCATCGTTGCAGGGCCGCTATTCTCCGGATTTTACCCATACCAGCTGATACGGTCCGAGGGAGACCGCTAACAGAGTCGTCGCTGGAGGCCGGGTCGAAGCCAGGAAAGCCCTATGAAATCGGAGTTAGTAACCCGATGTTGACGTGCTGCAAATAAATATATAGGTGTATAGTGGTGTTAGTCGCTAACTTACGCAATATATAGGATAATAGATAACTCACTGGGTGTTAATTTTGAACATTCCCTAGGGTCCACCATCCAATCTTGACTCGGCTCAGTAGTATGTCGAATTACCGGAAATGGGTGCTGACGCAGTCGTGCCTCGGTTACGGTACTGAAGAAATTGCGTTAGACGAGACCAAAACAAATGAGAATGCTACGCAGGAATTACAAGTAAGGCCTTGCGTGGATGCCCCGTTGCACCAAGCCGCTGAAAGACGAAGACAGAGGGAAGATATCGTTAGAAAGGACTATGACGATTTAAGAGATGGATGTACGTTTAATTATCCACCACGCAGCACCTCCTCAGTGACGTCTCAAGTGCTTGCACAGTAGGTATTCGACCTAGGAAACTCCGAAGACACAAAACTCACAGAACAGAAACAGCTGAACGATAATGAATGGGTTAACATATCGAGAAAGATGATAAAACAACGCACCCCCTTCTCAAAGATATGGCGATACGGATATTACCCATGTTCAGTAGCCAAACATGCTCTCCACTTCGCCTCTTTAAGCAAGCGCAACTACGAATAGTTGGCATGCGCTATATTGAAAATACAAGTTACATAAGGACTCTTGAAAAGATCTTCGTAGAATATGAGAAGCATAATGGTCCATCGGACAAGGGAACCCTGACAGTCACACATCAGGAGTTACAACATTTAAGGTGGCATTAAAATATTATCTAAACCTGTTTACAAAACTTTAAGTCCTAAAATGGATTTGAACTCAGTTATTGCTTCAATTTTAGACATCATCTAAACTTGTTGTTTAGGACACACTTTTACCAGAGTTTTTATTCTAAGTCCAGACAAATGTTTACCCCTTATAGAAACCTCAAGTCTGAACATAGGTTTAAAAATAAAATAAAACCCTAAGTTTTGTAATGACCTTAAACTAGTTGCATGGGCAGGTGATGAGTGGGCAATTAGTTTAAGGTCATTGCAAAACTTAGGGTTTTATTTTATTTTTAAACCTATGTTCAGACTTGAGGTTTCTATAAGGGGTAAACATTTGTCTGGACTTAGAATAAAAACTCTGGTAAAAGTGTGTCCTAAACAACAAGTTTAGATCAATACGCCGATGGATGATCGATGCCATATGGCAGAAGAGGCGGCCCATGTGGTAGATGGCTCACATAGGGGTGAGTCAGCACGCCTGGACCTATTGCAGTGGGTGGTGCCGCCTGTTTCATTCCGCTAGAGGATCCGTCATAACCTCCGCGCCCTACATTCATTCGTTCTCGCACTGTACCCCTCCTTTCCCCTACGTCCCCTTCGCTCCCTATATTACCTTCTCCTCGCCCGTAATCATCCCTCCCCGTGCTATCGTATTAATCGGCATCTCGGCCGTGATCCCTCTCTCCTCTCCCCAGTGGCCTTTGCCCCGCCTCCCTCGGTGGTCGGCTATACCCTCCTTGCCCTGTATCCCCCCCTCTGTGAATGTATCTACCTCTCACCGCCTGTTCGTGGTCATATCTATCTCTTTCCGTATTGTCGCGCCTGCCACCGCTCCGGGCGGCCCCACTCCCGCCTCGCTCGGAACGTCGGTCGTTCCAGTCGAATCCATCGTCCTCCGAATTGGATCCGCCAATCGTCTGAATCGGATCATCACTCTCGTCTTTCCAATATGCGCTGCGTCCTTCCCCCCATCCCTCACCTCCAACGTCTCCGCCGACCCATTCCCTGGCCCCTCTCCGCCTCCGCCTCCATATCCCCATCCCATCCCTATCCCAAATCCCGCCCTCCCATAATGACCTTTCCTCCTCCCTGTCCTCTCCCCACGCTGGTCTTTTCGCTCCGCTTTCCCCTCCGCCCTCCCCTCCCCTTTCCCTTCCCTTTTCCACCGCTCCGCAGTCGGTTTGTCCATATTTGTTGGCACATTAATGCTGGGAGGAGGGCGGTTGTCCTCCCCTTTAAAAAGGTGGAAATTATTCTGACTCCACATGCAAGGTATTTTCAGTACTTACAATATGTCCAAAAGTCTTGGATTCTTTCCAGTTCGCCGTGTTCAAGGCGCATATACTGATCAGCCGTATTGAGGTTCGTCGCTGTTTCGCTTGGGATGAATTCTCCATCATTTCCAACCCAGAGGAAAGTAGGTTTCGGGTCCGGAAGGTAGTCATGACTCTTGCCATCTGCTGAGTAGCTGAATCGTATTGGTTGTCTCATGAGGCGATCGGTCGGGACAGGAATGTTCGAATTGAGAAATATGACCGGACTCCACCAACCGTGATCTGCCTGCAACGCGCTATCAGCCTCTCCATCTGTGACTGTAGAAATGCATAAAGAAAACAGACATTTTTACGAGAAACATAATTCCCTGTTCTATGATTCAACTGCGCACCATACAACGGAACAATAGTTTGTTCGAACAACCAAACATGGACGATATTTTCGGGACGCTTCTCCTGACAGTGAGTCCGAAGCAACGGCGAACACTTTGCTAGTAGGGAGATAGAAGACGACTTGTCCAGGGTTTTGGCAACCACATGTATGTCTTAAAGATGATCACTTCAGGAGAGGGGGGAAGTTTGATTGAGTGTTCACTTCTTGGTAGACATTATATATGCTCACAATTTGCCGCCCTAAGGAACAATAAAGCCTCGTAGAGATACTCACACTAGCAATTATCTTGTGAATGTTATCAATATCGGAGAGAAGTGAGATCCAGAGTTTCACTGAATAGGTCCTATTTATTCGCTAATAATGACCGCCAACCAAGATAAGACGAGGCACGTGTCCCTTTGCACAACTCCGATTTGTATTACAATATATATGGGAGGTATTCACAATCAAAGGCCAACATCGCACCCCGCTAGTGGTTTGCAGGGCCCTGCTCGGCTCAAAACCCCGGCTTGGGCTCGGCTTAGTAGGGCTCGGGCTTTCCTAAACCTCGAGCTGAGCCCAGGTAGAGGGCTCAGGCTCGGCTCAGGCTCAGGCCGCGGCTCTAGGATGCAAAATGTGTCGAATTTCTCTGATGTTGTACCTACACAACACTTTGAACAAAAACCTCCTCCTCATCTAAATCCTCAAAGCCCTCATCATCTTCAAGGTCTCCAATGAAGTCATCCCAACTCCCAGGCTCCCCACTCCCCTCAACACACTCCAAGATTGTGCTTGGTTCTTCTTGGTAGATCAGTTCTCGGCAATGGAGGCACTTGAGGAACTGTAAAGCCTCAATAATGTCAGGTTTGAGCTGACTACAACATTTGCTGATAGTTATTCCAGCTGACGAAAATGCATGTTCACTAGAGACAGATGATGCCATGACAGGAAGGTAGTCCTGAGCTAGTGAGGCCCAGACTGGGTACCTGGTTGAATTCCACTGTGATGACAGCATGAGTATATCACATATAGTATACAAGACATATCCATACCCCCCACCATTCGACAATTGTCATGGTCCCAAGTTCATCCCTTGAATGTAAATAGCCTTGAAGTCTTCGCGCCATGGGTCATTTGGGTCAGTGTGAGCATTCTGTATATGTGTGTCTGCATCATCTTCACTGTCTGATAGTTCATGAAGCAAGATCCCGACTTTGTGTGTCATCAAGCTTCCTGTCCGATTTGGTGGTGGCACTGGGTTACCTATATACATCTCTGTGTAACATTCCCTGTACTGACAGCCAGTTTTGGAGTTTCTTTGGTTCGTAGATGATGAAACATACAATCTCTTCAGCACGTAAGAGGATGTTGTTGAGTTTATCTACACCCCAGTATCTCCGAATGTATTCGGTCTTTTGTGAGGGATCGAGAACTGCAAGATATGTGTGTTAGCATCAGGAAAAAATTATGAAATGTTGTTACACACACATAGCAAAAGTGTATGCATCGGAATCAGCAGTTCGATCATAGTACTCTGCAATTTTAACCAAGCCTGCATCCAGAGCAGCAACAAAGGCCTGATACTTCACACGAGCATGTTGAGAACTGTAATGTATTCAGGGGATTCTCTTAGATAGCTCAATATATGCTATAGTGTCACAGAGCTTCAACAATAAAACAAGCAAAGGTCCAGTAATTTAAATACTGATAGATTAATGAGCTGCGCTATGAAGCTTAAACAACTCAAATCAATGCTTATTTTGATTATTGAAAGGTTCAATAGAACTGTGTATGACTCTTTTAGCAAATACAAGAACTATTCCTTGAGAATAGGGGCTGGAAGCTGAATATATGCGCAGTAACTTGGCAGAGACTTGATATAAGAGCTTCGGATTCTTGTATGCTTATTTGTAACTATTAATAGTTATTTAACAAGGTGTTAAATAATTTATTAATAGAGAAAATAAATTGTATTGGATTATCTGAGTGCTTGTACTTGATTAATTCAATAAACTTAGGGCTGGGCCTTGAGTAATCTAGTATTGGCAGGGATTTCAGTAAGGATACTAGATACTTATTAGGTTTATTATCTAATTAATAAGCCTAAAGGGTAGCTGTGAGGCTGGGGAACTTAGATGATTAGCTAAGTCCAAGAGTTGCTGACAAAGATTCAAGATGCTGCAAGTGTAGGTGCTTACAGTGAGTGTATCAGACTAAGGCTATTATTGTCCTTAGGATGATGAGGTAAGCTTCTGTGCTGTACTGTAAAATATGTGTGTGATAGATTGGTTTTATTGGAAACTTGGCCCTCCTTATATACATTTTGATAACTCAATGATTAGCTAACTATTTAGTTTATGAGGTCATTAGTGAGATCATAATGACCTCATATTCTACTCATTATTTACCCTTTGTTTAACATGTGATTCCCTTCTCTGAGACAAGGGTTCTAACCTCTTGCTTGAACATGAAGGTTCAAGGCCGCGGTCCCGGGACGGGAGCAAACGATGAGTCGGCGGAACCTAATAATGACTCGGGTAGTCACGTTCGTGACTTGTGTGACTCGTGTAGTCACATTCGTGACTTGTGTGACTCGTGTAGTCACATTCGTGACCTTTGTGACATCCCGACACTGGAGGCTTATGTAATAGGTCACATGACTCCAAAAATGCGCAAACTAGGCTGCACAAGGTGCTGAAAGGTAATAACTAAGTAAATAAAATATAAATAATTAGTTAAAAATTATAATAAATTAACTAAGATATAATAGCATAATATGAGTCCATATATGCTATTATTTATGCCAAGTTAAAATGAATAAGGCCTATTTTTCACAATAAAAATATAATAAAAATACAATAAATTCGAAAGAATATTAAATAATCCACAGAAAATTAAGAGGATATTATGAGATGATGCTGATACATCACAAGAACTCCATGCCTTGTGTAGTGCTTCAAGGGCAGGTAACACAAGGTGCAGGGTGGGTGCCTGGTCTGATGAGAATGCATGTTGAGCATTGTCGGCATGCTAGAAACCCTGAACATTCAATGACAACAGGAATGAGAACAAAGTTAGGCTTACAGCGAGAAGATCATTAAATAACTTTAATTCATCCCATTCCCCAGCATCAAGCCATAGATTATCAATTTTTTCACGTTTCATGAGGTCTTTCTCATCCCTTCCAATTTCGTATACAAATGTATTGATAATCTGTTCATGTCAGTAAATATGCATGTCATCATAACAGTACTTACATCACCCATTAATTCAATTTGTGAAGTCATGATATATGTTGATGACCAGCGAACTGGCATGTCAATAAGGAGCTGATGAATTGGCTTCATATTGACATGGTGCTGAAGGTCTGCAAAGAGCTGCTTCCGTTTTGCAGAGGAATGTGCCTGGATGCATGTCATCAACAGTGGGTTATGGGTGAAGGGAATAGGATGTTGGTTGCCTTGACACTTATTGCCCGCACAAGGCCCACCACATCATGCCCATTACCAAACATGAGGTCAACCTCTGGTTCTGCTGGACCGCAGTGTTTTGACTTGCTGTGTGTCAAAATCAATGCCTGTGTCACAAGGTTGATAATATGAGTGAGACATCTAGGAGCTGTCCATGTTAAAGGGAGAAGATGAAATAGAAGTCTCATGCACTGAATACAATCTTTTTCTGGGTGGAATGTTTGTCCCGTCTCTGCACAGATATGTTTTGCAAACTCTTTGAGCATGGTACCATTGTTTGATGCATTGTTGCAAGTTACATGACCAATCTATATTTACTGATGACAGTCAACTTGCTTTGGGAGTTTTAAGTGTGACATACCTTATGTGTAATCCCCAAGTGTGCAACAATCTTGAACAAGGCTTGACCCAGCTGCACACCATGGTGTGCATTGTTCAACTGTGTAAAACCTAGCAATGTGGTCTGAAGTTCCCACTGACCATTGACCTCCTCAATCCAGGACCCAGTAACAGCAAAGTAACCATTGATATTTGAGGCCTGCCATGCATCACAAGTTAAAACTAACTTTACCTTTTACCATGTCACTCTATGGGATGACTGTCAGCAAAACATAAATAAAGAGTGATATGATTTGATCACACTGTTAGCCTCCTACATAGTGCAATCAGTTGTGCCGTGAAGGTGTCAAGGATCACCTGGCATGTTTGGCGGCCATTTGGAATCTTCACCCCATTGGTTGCATGTGCTGCAATATGTATCATCTTTTGGAAAGCTGGGTGGTGGAATGCTTGGATTGGCTATCATCAAACATCATTTGAACATGTACTGTATTGTATGATTAGAACCTTTGTTACCTGGTCAGTCGATACAAGCCACCCTATTGCTGCCTCACAAAACAGGTTATCTGTGTATGTAATGACTCTCTCGATGTGGTTTCTCTTCCAGGTGAGGATCCAGGCATTGTTGTGTGTCCTTCATGGTTGCCTGACGATGACATTTAGCATCCTTGGGCAACATTGATTGGAACTCATTTTCAGTGGCCCATTTGAGGTATACTCCCTACCATAGGATAAAGCATTCAATGAAGTGGAAATATAAGAATAGATGAATTTACTTTGTGATATGATTCCATATGTCATCGACAGGTGGTCACATCTGTGACAAGAGACACCTTATGTTTCAGAGACTTTCTACTGTAAAGCCAGGCACCAGAGGTCAACGAGGGAAAGGTTTCCACAGTTGTATAAACACTCACGAGCAAATGTGACAATTGCGGTAATTTTTGTCTTTCTGGATAAAGCTTGGTGTGAAGAAATGATCAATGTCACGGCTTCAATCCTTCAATGACATTTTTGGGACAGCATTGGGAATAGGTTGGATGTCCACATCGATGAGAAAACCATCTTTGTCAATGGCTTCTGATTGACGACTCTCTGGTGGCAGATTATGGTTTATAATTCAGTCTACTATATTATCTGAATGAGAATGTCTTGCCTTGCTCTGGTGAATTTTCTGAAACACCTTGCCTTTCCTCATCACTCTCATTGATAATGATTAAGTGTTGTGACTTTTTGCTCCCTAGGTTTCAAGAGTTAGTAACCAAAAACAACTCAAGCAAGACATGATGTACAATGCCTAATCAGGTCTTGATCATTGTCAGAGTCATCACCACCCTCAATCGTCAGGTTTGAACACTTGCCAGTTGTGGGTAGTTCCAGCAATGAAGTGACAGTTGTTGGTAGAATTGGTGATGTCCACCCAGATGTTTCTAGTGTTGATCTTGTTGTATCTTGACCACTAGCAGCCTCAGCAGCTTCAGCCATCCTTCTTGCATTGATAGCATCTTTGTGAGAGTGCAGCTCAGCAGATGCAATGTTTGCTGGGTCGACAACTTTGCTTGCTGGATGTAAACCCCATTTGGGGCGGGACACTGATGGCACTGATGGCATTGATGTAGCACCCTTTGCCATTGGAAGTTACCTCGAATCTGGGTCTCTTGAACCGTTTTGGTCAGGGCAGTTGAAAACTGTACAGTTGAACCAAGTGGAGCACCATGGTGTATGACTAAAAGCCCGGGCCCAAGGGCTCGGCTCAGGCTTTCAAAATCCTGGGGGCTGAGCCCTCGGGCCGCCTGAGCCTTGTGTGAAGGCTCGGCTCGGCTCGGGCTTTGAGGGCTCGGTAGCCGGGGCTTTCGGGCTTTGGGCCCGGCCTTGCAAACCACTACACCCCGTGGTAGGTCTATCGGGTCAGTCAACAATATTTGCATCTGGCGGTTGATTCGACATCAGGAGACGCTGGCAAGGCGCTCCACCAAATATCCATAGAGCAGCAAAGTAAAACAATCCAAATCAATCGTAAGACGGTTAGTCGGAGACGGTCTTTTCAACACTGTGGAGTCAGGTGGGTACTATTACAAAAAATACCCCGATCGGCCAATCAAGTTACATTTTCCCCTTTCCCAGACCCAATCCGCTTGTTGCTCCTTGCGATAAGAATTTCCCATACCAATCGCTCGTTATTAGGGGCATCTCTATTCTCAAAAAAGTTAGAACTTTCTTTGAGCTCAGGTTCTATAGTCGCTCGCAAAAGGTTTGTCACAAGACCGTCGGGTGCGATGAAACAATAGCCATGTACATTATAATAAGTCCATTCAAATTACAGTACTTGGGGCAAATCGGTACTTCTTTGTGCCTCCTATTTTTTATTTGATTGATGTTTGTATTGTGTTTCAAATTCCACGTATTGAGTTCACTCATGCTTGGCAATACGGCATAACAGATTACACCGAGTGCAGCCAGCTACGGCTACATGTCTCGCAAGGCATATACACAAATATTCTGTACCAGCGCGACACATACCTCAGTCGTTTATACCTGTACGAGACCCGTGATTATAATGTTTGGTAGTTTACTTACAGTGTCACAGGTACTAAATATAGTAGTTTACACTCGTCTGTGTCGACTGAGAGTTAGTTGTTATACCATCTGTGTTTGGACAGAACGGCATGCCAGGTTAGCACCCTTATGTCGATTTAGGAAGACCAGAAGTGCCTGATAAGGATTAGGCAAACGTAGGCGTAAGCCAGTAGGTCATAACAATTAGTGTTCGGACGCAGTTTCATGAGTATTTCAATCTCCGCAAGCGACTCCATGATGTCTACTTCCTGGCCAGCTCACTCATTTCATATCGCAAAACTATCCAAGCGTATTTCAGCCAATTGGACATCCCACTATGGGTTGTGTCAGGCCGCTGCGTTCCCAACCCGCCCCTTCTTAGCATTGCGTTTGTGTCTTTCTGAGATAGATTGTAAAAATATATCTGCTGATTTTAATCATATTCTTTTCCTGGTGTCGCGCCAAAAACCGCCTGGTGAAAATCCACAGCACTTCTTCACTCTCGCCTCCAAGTTTAACCAAAAGAGTAGGCTTCTCCGTGTTGAACCACCGCTGAATTCTGGCCACTTATCTCTTTACCTACACACATCCCCACACATCCCTGATGATTCGGACAAAGCCAATATCCCCTCGCTAGCTCACCATTTAGATGAGGAAAGCTTTACTTTTTTCCGAGAGATAATGAGAGCCCATATGGATGAGTATCTTGAAAGTCATCATGGCGGCTACTGGACGCGTGCCGATGAAGTCTCAAAAGAATATCTGAAGCCAAGGTACGCCTGCGTGTTCGATAGCACGGTCCTAGAGGAGACCAGAATCCTTGCGAAGGAAGAGGTCAAATCATTAACGGAGAAGCCTTCAATATACGAAGAGATGGCAATATTTCAACAGTATGCTACCTACAGATATGATGGCATAGTCCTTTCGGCTAATCTCTTTTTTATTTTGAGGTTGTGTGCTGATTATTCTTGGGGTGGGGTGGGCAATACGATCATATGGGCTTCCAATCACTGCCAGGTATGCTTTGGTATTGTCGTCAGGTGTTATCTCACGCCTGCTATAGTATTATTTAGACAATGGCTTTCCTCGAACGTCACCGATGCTGCCGATATCTGTGTACACCGGACTGTACCCTACATTCTATGCTGGTTTCAAAAAGAACGCATTGATTTTGCAGTCCATGGTGATCCCCCACAACGGCGACCTGCGTGTTCCCAAAGATGACAATGATTCGGCACCTTTCGATTGGGACTGGGATGAGGGACTTGACGACGACTTGGAGGATGTTCCACCTAACCAACCTGCAGTCTCGGCCTCTGACATTAAGGTTATTGCCTTTGATTTGTTGGGGACGCTTCTTGTAAGTAAACCTATTGTTGTGGAAGTGAAGGGGACTGAATGTTCTTTAGAATCGTCGGTCATCTTTAGAAAGGGGGTTGCGCATGCTCGTACCTGAAGATATAGCCAGTGATACCCTAATGGCCCATTACATTGAGTGTGAATCCCTTCGGTACTTAGCTAACAAAGCCGTTTCTTACGACGATATCGTTTACAACGCGCTGAAGGAAATGTCAGTTCGTCTTGAAATTGACGTTGACGACAAATTGTTGCAAGACGCAACCAGAACTATCCTGAAAATCAGCTTCTATCCTGACGCCCTAGGGGTGATAAAATCCCTGCATCATCGTGGTTATGTGGTGGTTGGACTCCCGCTTCCCTTGCAGAGTGTCTACTCTCTTCCTGAATTTCCACCCGAGCTTCTGACAGATATTTCTTATCAGACGGTAGACAGTCCGGAAGACTTATTTTTGCCAACACCCTCAGTCTTTCCTGCACTCCATCAACGGTGTCAAGTTTCCTACAGAGACATCCAGCCTGCGCAGATCCTCGTGGTCACAGCAAGCTCTTTCCGCACCGTCGAGCCTGCAACAGCAGCAGGGTTCCCGACTGTCTTGCTCCCAACCAGTGAAGTATGTGAACCTGAAGTCGATACCTCACGGTGGGAGCCTACGATATATTCGGATGACTTGTTAGATCTATGCAACACGTTAGAAGCATCATCATCACATATTTCTGCGGAGCCGGCCGAACTTGAGCACCCTCATAGTAGAGAATTTCGAGTGCACACATTTTTCCAAGCTTTGTAGCATCTTGGCAGCGGTAGCAGCGGTTCGTACAATTGATTTATTATTGTTTGCTCCATGCTGACGAATGCTTTTACTATTTCAGGGCAGGTCTACGCAGGATACCATGTCCTTTCTGGAAACCATGTTGCAATTAAAATGGAGACACCAGAGGACAAATCCGACGAGAAGTATACAGTCCCATATGAAGCTCAGGTATACAAAGTCTTTGGCAGTCATCCCGGGGTTCCTCGGATCAGGTGGGCCGGTCCGGATGGTAATGTACATGCCTTGATTATGGATAGGGTTGGACCGACACTGGAGCATCTCCGGAGGTTATGTCGAGGTACATTCACACACAGAACGGTCACAATGCTTGCTCTGCAAATGGTTAGTCCGTTTGTCCTCTGAAGTTACAGTCATAGTGTTTGATATTATTCCTTTCTTTAGCTAGAAAGGGTCGAATTTGCCCACTCCCGTGGCATTATTATTCGTGACATCAAACCCCAAAACTTCGCCATGGGAACCAAGAGCCGTGCTCATGTTGTTCAAATATTTGATTTCGGACATTCGAAGCTTTATCTCGACCCATCGACTGGGGACCATATCCCGTATCGTGAAGGCCTAGGGCCCATAGGCACGCCTCGTTTCTCCAGTTATAATGTGCATTTTGGCAGAGGTTTGTTGCGTCTTCTAAGTCAAGAGACGTTACATAAAGCTACTATTGGGTTTTACAGAATCTAGCCGACGCGATGACATGGAAGCAGTCGGCAATACACTGCTTTATTTTTTTCACGGGTCATTGCCTTGGCAAGGTACAAAAGCAGAACGCCCCCAAGATTATCCCCTCCTAGGCGAAATGAAAGGAGGACAGTCGTTCGACGATTTCCTTTCTCGTTCGCCTCCCGAGTTTAAAACGTATTATAATCATTGTCGCAGTCTAGGATTTGAAGATAAACCCGACTATATTTTCCTCAAAGGGCTCTTCCAAAACAGAATGGCTAAAGAAAGATGGGCAGATGATGGGCATTTCGACTGGTTTATTGGGCGGTCATTAAAGAGGGGCACGCTTCTTCTTGATGAATACAAAGCTGACATCAGATTTGTCGAAACGGATTATGGGTGGATTAGAAGGTTTGATTACTCCCCCAGTATCTAATTTCACTACAGCTCCATTTACCCACCCCCTTCCCGGCCTTGTTCTACTACCAATATGCGGTTCTCCTCACTTGCTCGAATTTCAATCCATGCCATGGTTACTGAATGGCTTGATATGGCACTCCTCAATAAATATAATACATCATTTAACTGTGTCTCCTGTCTGTGTATTCTTACTTCTTACTTCCCAAGCAGCAATTGGGGAATCAACTAATCAGTGAATGTACAAATGCACTATTGTATGCTCAAATATCTTTGTGAAACTCCCTGCCATTGTCTGTACCATCCTCTAGAGGGACCTTAAATTCTCAGGGACTGGCTGAAGTTTTGGAAGGACTATCTGTCCTTCCTTGCAACACATGTCAAATTTGGGATGTGTCTGAATACTGTGGAGCCATAGGTTCCAAGTCACATTTCACAATCATGTCTTCTATGACTGGTTGCTGTCCAATGGTAATTGTTGAGCAGGAGGGAGACACCTTGGTTGCTCCCATTGGCTCTGTATACTCATGGAGCAACAGAAAAACTGCCTTTAAGGCTTTAAGCCCAGCCTGTTATTCCACAGTTTCTCTTCCATTCCTTACTTACCAAAGATGAAGTAATAGCAACAACTTTCTCCTTGATGTAACTAATTGAGATAGGGATGTGGGGAATTCTAGATGAGGAATCTATATTGCTATGTCAAGTTTTGGATATGCAAGATACATTGTCCCCCATGTGGCCAGTCAATAATTAGTGTTTTAATGCAATCTGGGCCATTTCAAGGCTCATTGGTCTATAATCAGTAGGATTCCCCCTCCTCTGGGAATGGTTGGGAGTGGATTAGCCCTTCCTTCACCACTATGGCTTCACATTCAGTGTGTTAAGAACTGAAAACTGACTGATGTCAGTAGGCTGATGGGGACTGTCAGGTTGTGACACAGTCATAACTGTGAGGTATCAGCCTCATCTCATAATATTCTCTTAATTTTCTGTGAATTATTTAATATTTTTTCAAATTTATTGTATTTTTATTATATTTTTATTGTGAAATATAAGGCCTTATTCCTTTTAACTTTGCATAATAATAGCATATATGAGCTCATATAATGCTATTATATCTTATTTATTTTATTATATTTTTTAACTAATTATTTATATTTTATCTACTTAGTTATTGCTTTTCGGCACCTTGCTGCAGCCTTGTTTGTGCATTTTTGAAGTCATGTGACTTATTAGATAAGCCTCTGGTGTCGGGATATCACACAAGTCACGGATGTGACTACTCGAGTCATTAATTGATTCCACCGACTCATCGTTTGCTTCTGTCCTGGGACCATGGCCTTGAACCTTCATGTTCAAGCCAAAGGTTGGAACCCTTGTCTCAGAGAGGGGAATCACATGGTAAATAAAGGGTAAAATATAAGTAGAATATGAGGTCATTATGACCTAAATAATGACCTCATAAAATAAATAAATGATTAAATATTTAGTTATCAAAATGTATATAAGGAGGGCCAAGTTTCCAATAAAATCAATCTATCACACACATATTTTACTGCACAGCTCAGAAGCTTATCTAATCATCCTAAGGACAATAATAGCCTTAGTCTGATACACTAACTGCAAGCACCTACACTTGCAGAATCTTGAATCTTTGTCAGCAACTCTTGAACTTAGCTAATCATCTAAGTTCCCCCTGCCTCACAGCTACCCTTTAGGCTTATTAATTACATAATAAACCTAATAAGTATCTAAGTATCCTTACTGAAATTCCCTGCCAATACTAGATTATTCAAGGCCCAGCCCTAAGTTTATTGAATTAATCAAGTACAAGCACTCAGATAATCCAATACAAATTATTTTCTCTATTAATAAATTATTTAACACCTTGTTAAATAACTATTAATAGTTACAAATAATCATACAAGAATCCAAAGCTTTATATCAAGTCTCTGCTAGGTTACTGTGCATATATTCAGCTTCTAGCCCTATAATAGTCTCAAGGAATAGTTCTTTTATTTGCTAAAAGAGTCATACACAGTTCTATTGAACCTTTCAATAATCAAAATAAGCATTGATTTGAGTTGTTTAAGCTTCATAGTGCAGCTCATTAATCTATCAGTATTTAAATTACTGGACCTTTGCTTGTTTTATTGTTGAAGCTCTGTGACACTATAGCATATATTGAGCTATCTAAGAGAAACCCCTGAATACATTACAGTAACACAGTGGTGGAGTGGTTGCATTCTTAATCCTTGAGCATACAGTTCCAATAAGCAATTACTCATTCCACTGTAACAAGTGAATTGACCAAAGAATCACTCCATTCTGTCATGAAAATAGAAAACCTCTGCTCAGACCTAAGCAGGCCTGAGCAGGTCAGTCAGACACTCAGATTTGCCAACTGACAGATCAGGCCTGATTCTGTTGAAGACTTGGACAAGGCCTGTCTAGGCTAGTCAGGTGACCTGCTTAGGCCTGAACAGGTCACGTGGACCTGAACAGGGTTAATCAAGCTTGGACAGGTCATGTCAACTAAATAAAAATAAAAAAGGGTGGAGCAGGTCAAACAACCTGACAGGACCACACAACTCCCTCTCTTATGTTTGTCCCAGCTCTAATTAAATCTTTGATTACTAGCTCTCATTGTGGCCAATGATTAGGCACCCAAGAGGTACATGGAGCAAATGAGATTTAATTAATTTACACAAAACACAAATCGAACACACAACCAACAAATAGCTTACATACTCATGATGATACAACATTACAACTAAACTATGAGACCTTTACAAGCAAACTTCTTGCATGGTCTAGATAACTACCAACAATTTCTCCACTCAATATAAGACAATATCAGCTTCATTCTATGGTCACTTTTGACTTATCTACCTGAGCTCTATGTATATAAATATGATAGATAGGTAGATATGTTCCATTTTTATAGTAGCGTCAGGTGGCTACTCCGGTACCTAATATTCAATTACATACCTGAATACAGACACATGTTTTGAAGAAATCAACTCCAGGAATTTGCATTAAGCCCCTTGCGACCAGGCATGCTTTCTGTGCGACTAGATGTTAAGAACAGAAAACTGACTGATGTCAGAAGACTGACAGGGACCGAATGGAAGGACTTGGCTTCAGCTTATGTGCTGCACCCTCACAAGTTACCATCAGGTGTCCTTAAATTTCGGGCAGGCGAGAACTAATCCTGTCAAGTAAACCTTATGGTAGGCTACATCATACATTACAGTAGCTTAATCATCAGTTGTATTTACTAAGGGACTTTGTCACCCCCTCACCCACATGATAACCTGTTGTCACCAGGAAAAGCCCTTGCTTCAAAGATTTTTAGGATCCTCAGTAGAGGCTTATTTGATATAAACTCCACCAATCACTCATTGGATCCTTAACCGATTTAAAGTCGATTAAGGATCAACATGTGATTGGCAGGTTTAGAATCCAACGAACTTTTGGATCCTTAAAAGATCCATAATTGAGTTAACCTTGGTTAAGGATCTAACATGTGATTGCAGGGTTTAGAATCCAATAAATGTTAGGATCCTCAAAAGATCCCTAATTAATTTTAACTCTTATAAGGATTCAATAGATGGCTATTGGAGTTTATATAAAATACTGCTCTACTAAGGATCCTAAAATGTTTTGGAGAGGGGGGTTATTCCGGT
Organism: Hysterangium stoloniferum; assembly: GCA_015178975.1. NCBI lineage: Eukaryota > Fungi > Basidiomycota > Agaricomycetes > Hysterangiales > Hysterangiaceae > Hysterangium > Hysterangium stoloniferum. The sequence goes on along the minus strand of WHVD01000132.1, from coordinate 93,619 downwards.
GTGTATATTCTTACACTTTCCTGATCAAATTTCTTGTTAAGGTGTCTTAAAAGTCCATGCTGGTGTAACTGCCCAATTTGGGCGAAGCAATGGCATCTATTCACATCACACTGCCCTGTGGAAACTGGACACATGGTTCTGGTGGATAACAATGTACAAACTCCCCCTTTTTGTATGGGATGAATAAAATATGGAGGGTCGAAATCACAAAGGGACCACATGCACACATAAGGTACTGAAATGTGGCAAGTATTTTATTGTTCCCGTTGTTCCACATTTCCTTTGTTCCATGTCTCTTTTGTTAAACATCACTTATTGTTCTTTCTCAGTATATATGTGACTTCCTATACCTCAATCCATTGTAACATATATGAGGCTGAGATTATTATTAGGTCGGGCTTTCTAATAGGTCTGAAACTCCAACTTAGCTATTGTTTCCATGGTACAAGCCAAAATTGACGAGGATTCATGTTATTCCCAAACCTTGGGTTGAACTTGGCCACTCACACATTATTGTAGCAAACTGAATACAAGGGGTGTTTCATGTCACTCATGGGAAGCCAACCAAATAATCTTGCAGCCTGCTCCAGGTTCAACTTGAGGTTTGTGAAAAACTTGAATACTGTGACAGCAGCCGCAAAGAGACTAAAACCCCTATTGAGACCTGGAAGCTGGTAGCCAAGCAATATAGACATATCAGTCAGTCCAGCCTTGTCCAACTCGGACTGATATCTGCAAAGCTGTATGGTTGGGTAGGGGGAGAGCGTTAGCTCTCCTCATAAGTGTGGGAAGACTCACTGCTCGGGAGGGTGGGCATCCCCATGCTTCTACAACTTTGCAATAATAATCCAAGAAAATCCAATTACTCTTGATCCATTAATTTGGCTATTTACTGTATCAATAATGTTCTCAGCATGAGGGTGAGGGTGGGTGGGTACACTAATTCAGAAAGATAAAGGAATGATGATGTGGAATGGGCGAAAAATTATAATGACTGTAAATCGATCGTTGTCGTCAGGAAGCAGGAGGCGTGGGAGTCCTCCATTCACTCAGCTGGACGTTGAGTGTCACAGTTTCCCGGCCAGTGTGGGATCATGTGACACTCGACACTATCCAGCCTTGTCCAACTCGGACTGATATCTGCAAAGCTGTATGGTTGGGTAGGGGGAGAGCGTTAGCTCTCCGCGTAAGCGTGGGAAGACTCACCGCTCACCCACAAAGGCTGCCTACAAATGCGGTGAGGCTACGCCGCCCACCCAACCCTAGGCAGCTGCTGTTCTGGCTGAAAGATTCCTCAAATGATGCGATGTGATTTGTTCGAAGGCCCTAATGTATGTTTGATATGCTAGTACTTCCATCTGTCTGCTAAGCTTACTATTTCGGGATCGACTCCCTGTGCCAGGAAAAAGGAAGCACTGCCAATTCAAAATGAGTGGCCAAAGGATGTTCCCCATCCTTTTTGAGTAAGTATTGAGTTTATCCGCTTGAGTGCTGCTGTTCTGACTACTGGTCTGATATCACCCTTGTTGTCTCGCTAGCAGAACAGTGGGTCATCTGGCCCTGCTGGCATGACTCTCGATAAGTTGATCAGGGCTTCGATCAGGCATGTTCCTTGTTGCTCTGTCAGGAATACTGACTGCATGCTACCAGCTTTGGCTGTTTTTGATGCAGGTAAGTCCAAGTGTGCGTAGCATTTTCCATTGTCATCCTGACTAATCAGGGCATCCTTTTGTTTCAGGTGCTTTCCGGTGTCAAAATGCGATCTAGACGGTATGGTGACTTCTCCAAAACGCATCAGCCCCCAAAAGGCACACATTGATACAGCCCAAATGCAGGCGTCAAAGGGGTCCTCTAAGTTCAAGGACATCTTTAATGTGAACAGCATACTCAACTTCACTGGGGGCCTTGGAGGCCATCTACATGCATTACCTTGTAGGTTATCTAACCCCTGCAGTGACCATTCTACTCTTGTGCACTCATCATCTGAAAGTGGCAGTGGCCAACCTTGGGCTATGTGCCAGGCCCTAATTGCTGACAGGTATTTTCATGTTACACTGACTGATATTGTTTCAAAGGCCATCCCAGCAGCTAGCTCCTCTCCCAGCAATGCTGGGTCTGCTGCTGCCCATAATACAAAGGAGGATGGTCACACTTTATTGAATATACAAAATTTTACTGAATAATCCTCATATTTTCTAAGTGAGTCTATTCCTTCTGGCCATGACAACTTATTCTATGAGTTTATATTTAATTACCTGAAATTTCATCTTTAAAATATGCATGCCTTTTTAAAATACACACAAATGAAATAGTTACACAAGATTATTTGGGTTAACCTAGATTATTTGGGTTAGCCTAGATCATTTGGGTTAAACAAGATTATTTGGGTTATGACTTAATCTTTGGGTTATGATGTATTCTCTTGTATACAAGCAAACTTTCAAATATATTTCATATAATTTAAATTCAGTTGGTTTAGAGAGTTAACCAGAACTATCTGGGGTACCAATCCCCATTGTGCAATTTATTCCAAAAGAATAACCTACAGATGATTGTTTGACTAAATTTTGTCAGATATAGGATAAATATTAATATTTTTGCATTCTTCAGAGTGATACCTAATCAACTGAATTTGATTAAATATTAATTTTACAACAAACAATATAAATATATATACTTTAGTGGATAAATAATTTTTAAAGTTTTGGGTTATCCTCCAAAGGAGTGTAAGACTGGGAAGGATGCTGGGAGCCTGTCTGATTCAGCCACGAAGAAAATGTCGCAGAAGATGTGAAATTTGCACAGGCCAGCTCCATAACCATTTGCCTCCCTAAGAGAAGCTTCTGAGGCTAAGGATGCAATTGCCTGTAAGACTGGATGTCACATTGTGGATGGCGGTGGGATGTTGACCCCTTTCCATTTGAACAGTCTCTCGCCTGCCTTACATGGCAGTCTGATATAGAAATGTATACTTCTGATTCATTCACATGAGAATGGATGCATAGTTGGAATTAGGAGAATCTTAGCTGTGAGAGCCTGACTTATACTTTAGCACAACATGATCACATGACATGTTGAAAAAACATAACCAAGTGCAAACAATCAACATAGTCACATGATTTTCATGCAGGAGCCTTTCAGCAACAAAAAATATCCAATGAACCTTCTATATGAAAATATTCATATTATTACCATACATAGAGATTACACAATAGCATCATGTCATATCAACTATGCATGATAGAGCATGTTGACAAATACTTTGGTGATTTTTACTATTTTATCTACTGAGGTATAAGGTATGTAAGTTGAAACTGCAAAATATTGGATACATTTTGTGAATCACTGTAATCCCTGCTTCCAGAAACCTACCAATTCCCAGACATTCCAAACTTTGTCCTTGTTCTGTATTTGGTAACTTGTCTACTGACAAGTATTCATTCATTTGCTCATTATGTTCCTGATTCAGAACTCCTATTGTAATTTGTGTTACTGTGATCTCAATTTGTAGTACAATCCAGATAGTCAATACTAGTTTCCATGCATTGTACTTACACCTGATATCAACTTAGTTATCCTAGTCCCCTTCTCTTTCTGTATGCTCAATATTTGGAACTTTTGGAACTCCAATTATCTGTAAGCTTCTGGCATTTATCAGCCCTCTCAAATTAAGAACACATGAGTGTTTGTGTAAGGGTGCAGCACATAAGCTGAAGCCAAGCCCTGACCCTACCTAGAAGTGTCCAAGTTCCTGGTTATTTCCCAATAGTTCCAGAATAGATTTCTGACACAGCACTTGACACCCCCACTCTTTACTTAATCCTCTTCAAGATGTCTTTGGCCAACCAAGACTCTTATCACTCTGACTCTTAGCATTCTGACCTCCCAGTTGATTTAGCTAAGTGTGGATATTTAGTCCATTATGTACTATTTGCTTGTTTTGAAATACCAGAGCACCCAAACAGTTCATGTGAGGACACAACATATAAATTAAAGCCAAGCTCCGCTTATCCTGTGGAACCAGACCTTCCAGTTAAGTATGTTCTAACTCTATGGACCCCTGGCATTCTGTCCTCTTTAGCCTTTAGAGACCTAGATTTTAACAAGAGGCCCCCATTGAAAGCCCACAATGAAAGTGCCCCTGATGAAAAGGCTATTAGAAAGATGAAATGGAAGGGGATCAGGACACAGACTAGTGACCCTAATGGACAAATAGTCCACCACTCAAACTCAAACTCACACTCAGATTGACTGTGTGGTGGACAGAACCAAATGTTAGAAGTCCTAGTGTTGCACGTCGTCGACACTTGGCTAATTGTGTACTATACAGTAGCTTAGTCATTGGATGTATTTAGGTAGGGACTTTGTCATCCCCTCACCCACATGAAATCCCATTGCATATTCTTACAGGTTATGGGCCCCACCAGTTGCCTCTAATTTGCTTATCTACTGCTGCTATATCTAAACTACACCCCTTTGTCATTGTCAACATTGCTGCTCCTATTTCGAAAATTTTTGTCAGTGCAATGAGATGTGAACTTACAAAGTGTGGTATTGGGACTAAATATACTGTGGAGTGGCAGTGGTATACGGAGCATGGTTTATTGGGAATGGACTCACAGATTGTTGTACCTGTTCCAAGTACATCTATGGGTTTGATGAAGACAACAACATTTGACTTCGAGTTCTGCGAACCGACCTTTGCAAAGTAGGCCTGTTGTCCCACGAGTGGCCAGGCTGAAGTATTCTGTTTTTTGTGGGGACTAGGAGTTGTGAGCAGGGCTCTGCAGTCTAGCATGTGAAATCCGGGAGGTTAGGAGGATGTGTGCTAGGAATTGTGAGCCGAAGGTACCATTTGACGTTAATGTAGCAGAGGTGTGGTCTGGGAGGTTGGGGGAATGTGTTCTAGGAGCAAGGGTCACTCCAAGGTTCGATTTGACACCAAAAGTACCAGATGGATTGCATCTAGTGGGTGCAGGCGCATTTTTCGATTTCAGATGGATTTTCGGACATATTTTCGGACAAGTTTTCAGACAAGTTTTTGGACAAGTTTTTGGACGGTTTTTGCATCAAGTCAACAAGGCATATGTTCAAATTTCAGACAGGACGGATGTTGTGCCAAGTGAGCACATTTTTTTTTGTGTTAAAAGGATGTTTAATTTTTGACTGGTATGTATGGATCTACTATGGGCTCTCAATGACATGCAAAGTGGGCATGTTAGAAGTCCTAGTGTTGCACGTCGTCGACGCTTGGCTAATTGTGTACTATACAGTAGCTTAGTCATCGGATGTATTTAGGTAGGGACTTTGTCATCCCCTCACCCACATGAAATCCCATTGCATATTCTTACACCAAAGCCATGGATAAGGACTACTATGGATACTTGTGGGTACTTAAGGTTCTGAACCACACAAAGGCCCGATGAAGAGCACCCACCTATGCCCACTGACAATGGGGTCCCCATGTTGAAATACGGTATATATTTAGTTAGTAATCTTGCATTCTTTTGTAAATAAATAAGTAACTACTGTATAGCTGCTTAGTAATACTAACGTTTTTCGTTCGCGTCCACGACGTACTGACGCATACCTGCGCCTTAATTCTAACACCCCAGTCCCCAAGTTCATCCGTTGCAGGTCTCTCGTCGACTTAGGCCCTCTAAGAAACTATCCATAAATAATTTGAAATACATGCCGACTTATTAGCATGAGATTCATGTCGCACACGCTTATTTTTGGTATCCGCCCAAAAGTTCGGTGAGAACTCGGTTTTCATGCTTGTATCCTCGAGATCAGTCCACACATTGAATTTCTTGCTTATGACTTGATACCCGTCGCGCAATCAATTGATTTGGTTTGGACGTTGCAGTATAATCATAATTCTCTCAGCCATCAAGGCCGAAATCATGTTTGCATGCCGACACAACAAGGCTCCCGGTTTTTCCAGGTTCTTGAAAGATGTGAGCCTCAGAATTTTGGCTGATACGTTGTTAAAGTGCGTATGGAAGAGCTTAGCCAATCACTTATTCTGATAACAAGGGCCACACTCCGTTACATTCAATCAGCTTTGGCTTCTTGTCCGCTATAATAGCCTAAAAGACGGGTTTATCGCATGAGCGGAGCCGACTGATTGTACGTATGTTACCATATTCGGATGTTTGTGTTTACAATGTTGCCTGCCATGAACCTCGGCTATCAGTATTGTCTAGTTCGGCACTTTTATAGTTAGGGTTTTTTTTTGTGTTTGTTATGTTATGCAGACTTCACGCGTGCTTGGGTAAAAACGACAGAACCAGCCGAACGGAAGGGTGATTTACGTGGCAGCGATTGTTTTATTCAACTTGCTGTTCAACACTCTGGTTCACGAAGTTCGATTCTGTTGGTGCTGAACAAATACAAAAAAAGCTTTGTCCTGTGGCCCTTGTTCTTTTAGCTTATCTCACGTTACTATGAAGCGCATCGTGCTCACGACTACTTCATGATAATTTGCAATTATCCCATCTGGACGAATGCCCTACGACCGGAACGACTAGGTCCAACCGAACGATCGCTTCAATTAACAACATTATTATTCTCGTCCTTCTATTGCTGACAATGTTCAACGCAGTTCCGAGTCATTAACCCAGTCCACCAATTCCCCCCCCTGCTCAGGCAATTACTCCCGTCATTTTTTCCTCCTACCTGGGGGAACTGACAAGTGTCTGCATTTGAAAATAATTTAATATGAGACAAAACAAATCACATTTGAACTGGTGGCTAAGCTATCAAACAGGCATGTGGAGGAGATAAAGAACATGAAAATAGGTTTTTCTTGTTGACAATTGAGCGTGATAACCAGGGGTATCGATTGCTGCACTTAATAGCGAAACCTTAGAAGTATGTGTGAATCTCGGAAATTCGATGTGCACCACGCTGTCATCTCCTGATGTTTTGTATATAATTCTTTGGTGAAACCACAGGAAGCGCACTCTTGGTCATAAGTGGGATTATTCCAGAGAACCTGAAGAACAGACAAAAAGCGTCAAGGTCAAAGTCAATGGGCTACACAATTGATGTCGTTCACTCTTAAATTCAACCTTAAGATGTTCAGCTTGCCATCATAGTTGTATAGCTGTCACGTCTTGTTTACACACTTCCATTTCAATCATGGATAATGGGGATACGCCTGATACACATCATACTAGTAATGGCAAATGGGTCATGGTGCCATCCCATCCACTTGCCCTTGGAAGATTGCAAGAAAAAATCAAATGTAATGTGAAGCTTGCTGAAAGTCGTCTTTCTATTCCATCCTCACATTTGCATCGGTTTAAAGCTTGATAGGACCGAACTGCAATGAGTGACATTATTGCGAAAGGTCGGATGTGGTCTGGAAGTTGCAAGAGTTAGTTGAAAAAGGAGCCACAACCTTTTCAGAGTGGTTTAGCTTGAGCGACTGGGAAAGTTTCAGGTGGTAATAGTAGTAAAAAAGACACGTATATGAACAATGTAGTTGAGACGGGAGACTATTAATGATCGCTCATGCAATGTGTGGTGTCATGTTAAGAATATGAATCCCTCAAGTAGAAATCAGTCAGCACTTGGGAAAAGACTTCATTCGCATGAGTATTCTGGGTAGGTGTTAGGTGCCCAGCTGTACTCGCCTAAGCTGGAGGGTCAATGCATCACACCTGCGGTGTCCAAGTCGATGTTAATGCAGCATATCTACCTCTAGCCATTTGCCATGTTTGCCATACCAATTGAGATGGGTGGTGGAGGATGTCGTATGAGAGGTTGATGTCCGTTGTGGCATGAATATAGGCTAATTTGCATGGCTACATGTTACTTGAGAAATACAGCTTCGATAAACTAAGGAAAAGGTTATGTGCAAGTCGCAGCCACAGAATGTCCAATCGACCAACGCAAATGAGGGAAACGGGCGACAAATTAACACGTGAACTCGCATGGGATACGAACGAAATTATGTATCTATTGGCCTGCATGCTGAGAAAAGACAGCTTGCGTGCGAGGGTGACTGAGCATTAGAGGAGAGTTAATTTCTCTATGAAGGGCGGAGGTTTTTCTTCCAGTGGTCGGTATGTTGCACCAAGTGGAATTCCCTTTCGAACCTGCTGTTATAACGAACATGACAGCCGGGACATTTACCTTGAATTTTAACGATTAGCCAAACGCTGCAATATTGAAATTAATCGTGCTCACATGGTTGGTGATAAAATTTGTTGTGATCCTAATATAGCAATGATGTCAGATTGACCGATGGTGAGTTAGAGCGTACACTCACTTTTAATTCCGCTACGCTATCGAGCTCCTGATTACACACCGGACAAGAGAGATTGAGTTCGGGGTCTACTGTGCGACCACCAGGGCCGTTTCGAGAGGTCGAAGATGCCGGGTGGCCTGCATTTTCCGTCAGGCTATATTGTTGTGAAGAGGTAAGTGACATACATCCACTAGGATTTGCATGCGACATCCCAGTGTCCTCGGAAGCATTTGGGGCATATTTGACATAGGCATTCAAATAGAGGCCGCAACGGGTCAAGTGCTGTGCCCGGGTGTTACCACTAGGGAAGGATTTACTACAGCCTTCACATGTACCTGAAATAATTTGAGCTACGACTGTGGGCCCAAGGCCAAATATAGCACCCACATGAGATGTGTTCGTCCACCCGGTGATCCTAATGTTACGGCCCCATAAAATGAACAGGATACACCTCATATATATGATACAAATCTCAGCTGTAAATTCTTAACCGCATATCCCTTCCAGGCACACCCAGGCTCAACGCAAGCTATCTCCAGTGGATTATTAGGACCAGTTTCATGAAGTGTGCACCCGGCTCCCTCGAAAGATGGATAGACTGCGGAATGTGGTAGAATAAATGACATCTTATTTGAGGAGACTAACCGTCATTGTTTCCATAACCAGCCGACGGAGACAGAATATTGTCTCCTGGCGATGGATATACGTGGGAGACGCCGATTTGAGCGGGAGCATGGCCAGGATGGTACTTCCGATGTATTAGCATGATACGAGGTGATTCACGTCCATACTTACGGCGGTAGGAAGGGCCTTCACTATATCACCGATATCAAATCTGTCGGGCTGGGAAAGGTGGTGACGGATGTCATCTAATCACCTCATCCACGTCAGTGCCGAGAATGGTAGTTGGAGGGATGGGTTAGCTTTCCTGCAGGCTGGGCAGATGTCATCGCGAGAGCTGCTTGCATGCTCCGGGCGAGATATTTCGCCTCTATTCCCTGAGACGTTACCTAAAACAGTAACAAGCGTGGTAAGGCGAATTTTCGCTAGCGTCTGCTCATGATGGGTCGACGTACATGTACTTTTTCCAAGTGGAGTTCAGCTTCATGCCGCAACGCATGTGACGTCTTCACTGAACGGATGTTACCGAGGGTTTTGCTCACTGCGGTCTGCAAGTCGTCTCTCTTGGTATGCAACCTATTAAAACATTTGCACTCAGCCCTACCACGACGTATTTGGCAAAATAGACCATACGCCGAATTAGCATCAATCAAACTCTTGGTCACATGAAGACTCTCCCTGTCCTGAGGGTCAATCCGGGCGAGTACATGTTTAATTTTGTCGTTGCCCATCGACAAGCATTCATCCGCCTTCTTTCTGTTCTTGGAAGGAGAGGCAGAGTTTAGAACATACCGACCACCGCGGATGAGGATCTCGGCAGCAGGTTGTATGGCGGCCTCCATAGATAGTCAATCTGAAAAGCTGGGTGTTAGTCAAATGGAAATCGTCGAGGGATTGTGGTGTTATATGGAAGGATGGGGACAAGGTGAGGGAAGGAGAAAGCTAGGTATTATAACTGTGAAGGGTACGAGAACACAAACTTATTATACTTATTGTCCTTGAGCTTCAATTGGCTGGCTCACCCTTGATGAGAACTTTGCGAAGGCTTCGAGTAGTTGGCTAAAAGGTGTTTTCATCAAAAACATATTTCAAAATGCAAAATAACTGTTGAAACGGATAACATGCATAACAAGCTCTATTGTTTTAACAGACTATCGTGGGAATGCTAAAATTAGCTTTGATTTGAACAAACTGACAGCGGCTATAATCCTAACCCAGTGTTTCCCACGACTATTACTTCCCTCCTGTGATATAGAAAATCTACACTCCTTCACATCTGCTGTGTAGCAACTGCCCCCACCCCTTTGTGAATATGATTACTTTCGATCAATACTCAGCGGAACTTGATCTTTACCGCACTACCTGGGATCCTGGAGATCGTTCCCAGCTAATGCCTTTGGAGACGTTGTGGCCTAAACACCAGATATGGCTGGAATCTTGCGGGTACAAACTTCGTCCCAGATACCAACACGACTGGGTTGCCTCGTGGAAGGGCACCAAGAAGGATCCGGTCGATTGTGAAGACTCGTATGTGCCCGTATGTACACATCCTTCTCTGAGTATCGCCCCCGGCTCACTGTAACCCACCACTGTACTGCAACGCATGATACCCTTAGGCTTATCTTGAAGTTATGGATGCCACACGTATATCCGATGGTGCTCCTGTCGTACTCAAAGTCATCTGGACCCACAGGCGTTCTGAGGAGACACGAATTGGCCAATTATTTTCTAGCCCGGGATTGGCAACAGATCCGAGAAACCACTGTGTCCCTATTTATGAAGTCATCGACGGCCCAAATATCGAAGGCATGCAGTTCCTTGTCATGCCTCTTCTCCGGCCGTGCTTAAATCCTCCTTTTGTTACTATCGGAGAGGCAGTCGAATTCTTTAGGCAAATATTTGAAGTGACCATAGCTTACTCATGATCATTTTTATTCACGAAATCTGATGTTGTATTGCTTCCAGGGATTGAGTTACATGCATGAGCTCAACATCGCACATCGGTAAACAGGGAAATTTTATATTATGACCGTCACAATCAACAGTTTCTAGGGATCTTCACCGCGGTAATATCATGATGGATGCCAGGGAGATGTATCCAAAAGGGTACCATCCCGTAATTCTATCCAATTCAAAAGATCTCCGCCGCTATACGACTCATTATACCCGCACCGAACGACCGCCTAAATACTATATGTTGGATTTCGGCTTGTCTCGGCATTATCCTGAAATAAGGCTTGACGCTCCCGTCCGGGGTGGTGACAAGACCGTTCCAGAATTCCAAGGAGAAGGACACGAGACGCCATATGACCCGTTTCCGGTTGATGTGTACTATCTTGGCAACATTATTTTTGAAAAATTTCTCTCAGTTAGTTCATTTTTGAACCGCAAATTCTTATCATACAAAGCTGAAAGACCCTCAGACGTATTCGAATTTAGAGTTTGTACGGCCGCTGGTGTCAGACATGATGCAGAATGACCCACAAAAGCGTCCCACCATTTTCCAGGTGGTGTCTCGTATGGACGAAATTATATCCACACTTACTGAGTTCCAATTACGGTGTCGCTTGATCAGGAGAACAGAACACATGCCCTTTCGTCTGATACGTGACGTTATACATTTTATGCGACAGGCTCGATTTGTCGTTTGGCGTGTGCCGGCCATCCCCCGGAAACGCGGCCCGACCCCACATAGTGAGGATGCCCAGGCATCGATACGTGCATTTAATGCCGCAACCCGCCCACACATACGCGTAGCCAATGGATTGGTAATATTTAATGAGCGGTCCCACCGACAGCCACACATACCCCACGATCAGATACATATATCCGATGAAGAGTCCGCTGGTGAAGAGGCACTCGAGGAAGAGGCCCCCGATGAAGTGGCCCCCCACGAAAAAGCCCCTGATGGACAGCACCCCACACATGCCTACTGACAACGCCCTCCCATGTTCATCCGTTATAGGCGTGTCGTCGGCTTAAGTCTCCTAAAGAGTTATCATTTATCTTATGCTGCAACTCAGCATTAAATCCACGTCGCATTGCTCGCTTTCTGGTTGCTTTCCCTCATACTGTATCCTCTACGTCTTTCAAACTATATAAATAATTTGAAATGCATACCAAAGTACTACAGTGAGATTCATGGCTCACGCTTGCTTTTGCTATCTGCTCAAAGGTTCGGCGAGAACTTGGTTTTCATGCTTGTATCCTCAATATCAATGCACATATTGAATTTGCTGCTGATGACCCGTCACGCAATCAATTAGTCCTGTTTCAGATGCTGAAGTATAACCATATTTCTGTCAGAATATGGAATTCGATATCTATAAGTGTTAGGCTGTCGTAAGTGCACAAGTTGGCCCTCAGTTAAATGAGCTGTTGTAAGAGCCCAGGTTGGCCATCAGACGACCTATATATATATATTCCATAATATAACAATAGATGATAAGGTCTGTAGCTCAGTGGTTAAGAGCACAGGCATATATAGTTAGGAGGTCCTTGGTTCAATCCCAGGCTTGGTCAATTCTTTTCTATACATTTAAGAATTTCTTTAAGCCTCTTCATTACAAAACATTTAATACTGTGCTTGCTACTACAACACTAGGTATGTGTGGATTGTCTTACATAGGGCTTGCTCTCATACATTTGAAGAAAAAATAACAAAGAGAGAAGCTTCTTTATTATTTACTTTGTTCCACCTTTCTGTGCAATTCAAGTGCTGTTGGATTTTGCATTACTTTTCAAGTGTTCAGCTGTCTAACCCCCAAAGATATGTATCAATGCCGAAATCATGTTCACATGCTGACACAACAAGGCATCCTGCACTCCTCCAAGTTCTTGAGTGTTAGAGTACATGCACCAATGGAAAATGAACCTTAATTGAATGGGACAGATAATTTTAGCAACACAAAGGACTACAGCCCCCTTGTGCTACATAGAGATCATACTAGTTGGAAGGTCCAACTCTATAAAATGTAGTGGGACTTGGCTTCAACTTATGTGTTGCACCCTCATACAAACTGTTAGGGTGCTCCAGTGTTTCAAAGAGAGTGGATAGTATGATAGAGGAAGAGATCAACACTTAGCTCAATCAACTGGAGGGCTGAATTACTAAGAGTCATGAGGTATGTAAAGGGTTGTGGCTTGCCAAAGGCACCTTTGAGGGTATTAGAATGGGAGCAATAGGACTGAGGACTAGAAGGGGGTAATCTAAGTCAATTTTTGAACTAAGGAAACTGTAGCATACATCAGCGAACTTTATACTACAGAGAGATGGATGATCGGAGGGCCAATCAGAGAAGCAAGAGTAATGATGGGTCAGAAAGAAGTGGGGAAAGGGAATGGAGATGTAAATGAGACTAAATACAACATAGCAAGTACTGTATACTAAAAAAGGCATGAGATGGCAAGTAAGATATATACATGGAATGGTGATGGGGGAGCAAGTGGAACAGAGATGGGATGGAAGGCTAAGGTGCTGGGATACAATGAAACAAGTGTCAGGGGAACTGTAAGTGGTGCTACCATGAGTGAGGTACTGATAGTAGGATGATGGAGGGTTGTGAGACCAAAAACAGCTCATGGGGTCTGAAATGATGGGGATCCTAACACTCATGGTGTATTAGCATAATATTTAGGTACATACATGATGAAAGACCATTCAATTATGTTTTCAAGCCTCAAGACCCCATCATACTTACACCCTAATTGAAACAATTCACTGTACAGATTGCATATTTATCTTTGAAATGTTCTTCACTCTAACATTCTCTTTGAGGCTCATTGATATTACACATGGTGTTGATCACACCATTATTTTTGGTGAACCTGAGGAGTTCATTGCCTTTAAACCACCTGAGGTGTTTGTACAGCATTGAAAATCCATCTTGCCTCTCAAAGCCAGACTTAATTGTGGTTTCTGACCAGTTTTGGTCAACAATCTCTCAGGACCATTCCCTGCCATGGTGTCACTACAATTATCATTTGAAAGCAATGTTCTTCAAGTGTACCATAAATATGTATAAATATGTATATTCGAGACTATTCAACAAACACATTATTTCCCTCCAATACTGTATGTTAAGCTCAGGGCTTACAGGCAGATGGGACTGATAATCTGGGAAAACATATGGATGTTCTGGGAATGGGAGCACTTGACTTTAGTGTATGTGCTGCACCCTCATACAATTGTCTGGTCCTTACTTCATGCAGATGGGTGGGAAACCTGGGGTGTCTGAGAATACACAATGAGTGAGAGTCAGGAGTCCCCCAATTTGAGGATGATGGGATCAAGGACATTTCTCATGACTATTCAATGCAATATCAGAACATTCTAGGAATAGTATCTATTTGCCTAGGAAGGCTCTATAACATCATATTGGCAAAAGTGATACTTTCCTACTTTGTCAGTACCCTCTTCATACTCTGGTTGATGGTTTAAGCTCCTATCTTTGATTAGGGTTGCTAGAGATGAAGTGAATTGGTGCTGGCAGTAGAAACCCCTTGTGCAAGTCCTCCCCTAAATACTTTAGTTTGTTTTGAGGGTTGACCAGGTCACTGTCATCTGAGTCTGAAGAGGAGTCAGTAGGGCCAACTCAGTACCTTTTCTGAATCAGCCCTCACTGGAAGGTGGCTTCCAGGGTAACTCTTTTCTGTTGCCTCAAGTCAGCTTGATACTCTTGAGCTTGATTCATCTGACCAACTCCCAGTCATAGAATGTGGTGCCATCTTTCTCCTTCCAACCTTTAGCTCTAGCTGTGCATATGCATGGTGTCCCACTATCACTCCTCCATTTCTGTGAAATCTGTCCATTTTCCTCAAGGGGGAGGGGAAATAGTTACAGTCACAACATGGCCCTCTTGGATTCTTTCCTCCCTTCTTTGTGCATTTGAGGGTATACCCAATTGTGCTCCCCTTGCTTCATGCTCCTGTAGAAATTTCTCCCTCCTTTTCTTTTGAGTTCCTTGTACTCCCATTGACTTTGAGTGTCATGTTCTTCATTTTGGTGAAACTTTGAGCTTCTTCCTTGGGTCAGGGGGCTGGGAAGACTTGATTGAGAGGGCCTAATTTCCAGGTGATTTCCACCAAACACCAGGGTCTCGAGGAAGAATGCTGAGAGTCTGAAGAAGAAATTTCATGATGGGGGGTGGTGGACTTGACCCTTTCAGTGCAAGGTGACCTTCGAGAACTGTAAGCAGTGCTGACCCTCAAGATCTTGAAGAAGGCTGAGGGTTGACCCTCAAGATCTTGAAGAAGGCTGAGGGTTAGTGAGAGAGGTCTTGTGGTGGGAGGTGGTACATTCGACTTTTTCAGTGCAAGATGGCCCTTGAAAGGTGGAGGCAGTATCTACTGGAGGTTCAGCAGTGGGTACTCATGGGATTCTCTTGAAGTTAGGGAATTTGGGTTTTGCAACTGGTGGTTGTGACATGCTGCAACTGTCTACTGTACAGGTGATATGTGGTGGTGGTAGTTGAGGGACAAGCAGAGGTTAGGAAATTATAAGCAATTTTATGTTTTTTTTTGTATCCTTTGGGATTGGAACCCCACTCAGTTACCAGCATGAGGTAATGGATTAAGGATTGGGATTGTGAGGTAAAAGTGAGATAGCTAGATTCAGATTCCAAGGGAAAAGAAAAAGGAAAAATTAAAAATAATAAAACATAAAATTAAATAAACTGGCCTAGGGTTCTTGGGAAAGAAGGAATTTCCCAGTCATTGGTGGGACAGCATATATCCACCATTAAATCCAGTACAACACTTCATGTGCTCTGAGTAGAGCTGGGGGATTTCAGAGGTCAGTGTCATTCAGCCAGGAGTCCTCTTCTAGCCCATAACCCTTCCACCTGACTCAGAAAAGCAAACAATTTCAAAGTTTCATGTGGCCAGTGATGGCTTCAACTTCATATTTCTCCTCATTCAAACTCAGTTCTCTGGGGTTCTTAAGCAATTCTCTTTGGCCAAACTCTTCAGGGGAAGAGTTGTACTTCTTAAGATGGCTCTGATTAATAACTGGGTGCATTTGGGACTCTGGGGGAATTTTGAGTTGGAAAACTTGAGGATTAATCTTCTCCAGAACTTTGAACAGTCTGATTTGTCTTTGAATTGGTTTTCTTCCATTTCCTTTGATCTCCACAAGTTCTAAAGAGTGGGGGTTGACTAAACTAGATCACCCTCTGAGATCTCTTCTATAGGTTTTTGATGCTTGTTGTAAGATCGAGTTTGTGTCTCCTGCACTCGGGCAATTGAGTCGCTCACCATCTGTCAATGGTTTTCCAGCTCTAAAATCCATGAGTCCACCATTGGGCTTTCAGACAGTTCCCAAGGAACCACAGGATCATCTCCTAATACTCTGGACATCCCTCTTGGTAGGTACTCAATCAACAGGAATGCTGGTGTGTAGTTAGTCAAGCTATGAACCATGGAATTGTAAGTGTAGGTCACTACTGGGATCCATTTCAACCACTCTTCCTTGGATGATGATCAGTAAGCGCTCAACATCTGTTTGAGGGTGGTGAGAAGAGGAAACAGTGAGAGTGGTTCCATAAATCCTGCAAACTTCTCTCCAGAACCTACAGGTCCATCTTTTGTCTATATCACAAATAATCCTAGATGGCAGTCCAAAGGGTGCTGCCACTCAGTTTTCCCTTGTCGGGGGCCATGGACTCGTCCTCATGCTCAGATTTGTCCTGGTTTTCCAGGACTTCTTCGATACAGGCTTCTTCCATGGCTTCCGGCTGGTTTGCAAGTGTCTGGCTGGTATACAAAGTTAATGGGGAATGAAGAGTCAATGGTCCAGGTAATGATGCCTGTGCATGTGCTTTTCTTCTTGGTGGCATATTGAACAATCTGTGAGTCTTAGTCAGAAAATACTGTTAAGGGTACGTACATGGCAGGTTTCCAGAGAAACCTGCAGGGAATCTGGTAGGACTTGGCTTCAGCTTATAGGCTGTGCCCTCATGAGATCATGTTGTCCAATTTCAAACAGGCAGATGGGAAACCCGGGAAGTCCAGGCAGAGTTCATGGGTTGAGGGGTCATAGGTTGCAGGTCATGGGTTGAGAGGTCAGGGAGTCGAGATAAATGAGTTGGAGGTTAAGAGATAGATGTGTCAGAGCCCATGGGCTCCGACTAGCAAGAGCAGTGTAATTCAGAGAGGAGTTTAGGGCGGAAAATGTACTAGATTACTGGGGAGAATCTAAGCTGATTTTCTGACTGGATTGTATGTACAACATCTGCCAGACTATATAGACTGTGGAATGAATAACATACCAAATCCAGTAACAATGAAATGAAACTAGCAAAACATAAACGGGATAAGTAAACACCAAATTTGGTGTTAGGAACAGGACAGAATGGAGTGGAGTCTGAATCGTAACAAATCATAAACCAGAACAGGAAATGGAGTGGGAGCGGAGTCCGAATTGTGACAGGTCATTTGACTAAAATGGGAATGGGGCTCAGTTAGAGGGATGACAGGTTTTCTGAGTGGGGTCCAGTGACTGATGCATGGGATGAGGTCAGACATATGTAGACAGGGACAGAGTCTGCTGGGTATTCCGGTGACTGATACATGATGTAATGAAGTCAAACATGGACAAGTCTGACGTACAGAGTCCAGTGGGAATTCTGGTAAACTGACAATTGGTGCGTATAGGGCCTGGGTGTGTATAAGTTAGTGCCTGGAGTCCGGTGGGAATTCTGGTCATAACAATTAGAAATCTTACATTGTGAAAGACGAGTCCACAGTAATGTAGATCCTCCATCCAGGCTCCCCCAAATACCTGACTTTGTGAGTCCTATCAGGGATTACTTACCACCAATACATAGCATTAAGCTCTCTTGACAAGAATACTAATGAGAAATTATGGGATAACAAACCAGTCAAAAGAGCAATATTTGTCACCCAATGCAAGCTAGTGGAACCTCATGGAAAAAGAAAGGGTGCTTCCCAAACTGAATGGGACACCTATAATGTTGCCAGAGATGATAAAATGGATGATCAGAACTTCATGATCTCAAACTCCCAGCTACCTTTGGAAATTAATGGGATTTTGTAAAGGGTACCTGAATGACCCTTCATTCAGGGTTCATTACACTACAGAATCTACCTCTCCAAACTTAGTCACCACCCCATCCCATTATTTTGTGGGAAAAAGCAAACTATTGTACATATTTCAGAGATTCAGACTGGAAAAGTCAAATCTGTGTACCCAACAATATGACCACTACCATCCTAAAATTAATACATGATAACCCTTTCAAAGGAACTCATGTGGGAGGACAGCAATTCTTTAGGTCGATGAAAGATCATTTCTTCTGGCCTAGGATGCTACAGGATTGCATAGCATATGCTCACAGTTGTGACATATGCCAGAAAACTAAAGTCAATCACACAGTGCAACAAGGAGCACTTTGACCTGCTGACATGCATCTCAGACCCTTTGAAGTCATCTCAATGGATCTAATAACTGGGCTGCCCCCCTCTGAAGAAGAATCTCATTCTGTCATTTCCATCATGGTCGATAAACTAACACATTCCATTATTTGTGAATCCACTTCCTCAAGTTTATCAGCAGAAGGGTTCATGTGAATCCTCATCAATAAAGTGGCCACTTGTTACGACCGTGTCGTAACCCATGTCGCAACCCGATGGTCTCCGAGAATACTACCATCTATCAATGTTCCAAGTTATTGATCAAGTTATCATTTCGGCAGCCTTCAGAACACCGATGCTGACGTATACCTTCACGGCGATCAAACCCCATTTACGCCCCTGTCAAAATATACTCTACCATCTGGTTATGCTTTGATACATCCCCTTTCATTATGATGATCCATTTTACTCTATGTTTCACATATGCCCGTATATACTTGTAGCCCATGGACTATTCCCTTTTCTTGTAATCCCGCTCTTGGCTAAATCTCGGCTTCCGATCTTATCGTAACCTTCTGGTTCCTAGTCAAGCTTATTTGTCAATGCCATTTTCCGCTCTTCCCTTAGTTAGTAGTTTCTAGATGCCAATAACTCGTATATAAGACCTGTTGTAATGTAACTACTGGACAATCAGAATATCGACTTAGATCAACTTAGATACCCCTCTAATTTCCGACTCCATTATCTATTCACGACCACCACATTCCGACTCCCTCCGATTTACAATTCAACCTACATTTACAACCACAACCTCTAATCTCCGACTGTCTCAGTCTCCGACTCTCAGTCCCAGACTCTCAATCTCTGACTCTCAGTCCCCAACTCTCAGTCTCCGACCCCTCAGCCCAACCCTTGAATTATCCTTCGGTTTCCGATTGGTAGTTTACCGAGAGGTTTATTTGACAGGACTAGTTTCCGCCCACCCGAAATTTAAGGACACCTGACGGTAACTTGCGAGGGTGCAGCACATAAGCTGAAGCCAAGTCCTTCCATTTGGTCCCTGTCGGCCAGCCGACATCTGTCAGTTTCTGCTCTTAACACCACTCCTTTCAGACTACCTTTAAGAATAATCTGCAATCGAGACAAAAGATGGACCTGCAAATTCTGGAAGGAAGTTTGGAAGGTGTATGGAATTGCACTTGCTGAATATCCATATCCTCTGGCATAAACCCCATCTCTGAAATTAAGGACTTCTGAGCATTTGCGTAAAGGTGCAGCACATAAGCTGAAGCCGATGTCCTGACCCTATTTGGAAGTTTCTGAGTTCCCAGTCACTTTCCAATAGTTCCGGAATAAGTTCCCAACACAGCACTTAACAATGGCCTTCTCAAGCAACTGCTGATACCAGAAAAACACTGGAACTCAATTTCCATAGATTCCATCAAACAACTTCCATCTTCTGAAGGCTATACAGTGACTCACAAAACCTTTTCAATGTTTGGCATTTGCATATTGGCAGGCTGCTACCAAGAGAGGAAAAATAGCAAGAAATCTCAAAAAAAAACACAGTATATAGCTAAACATGTGTAGGAACATGGCCTAGAATATTATTATATAATATCCATGTATAGGCATGTTACAAATAGTTTAGTCAGGCCTGCTCATTGCAAAGGTTTTGTTGCTGGTTTTGTTGCTGGTTTTGTTGCTGATGATTATGATGCAATATATGCTACATTTTAATACTTGGTATGCCCTCCCTTGGCCTTTATTACTGCCTCAATCCTTCTTGGCATGCTTTCAATTAACTTCTGACACTCAGAAGCTGGTATATCTTCCCACTCCTTCTCTATCCTCTCCCACAACTCTAGAATCCCACTTGGTGCAGTGGCATACTGTCCCAGCTTTCTCTTCAAGTAATCCCATAGATGCTCAATTGGATTGAGGTCTGGGGACTGGGCAGGCCATGGTAGGACAGTCATTCCATGCTTTTCAAACCATTCCTTTGTCTTTTTGCAGGTGTTCTTTGGATCATTGTCCTGCTGAAAGATGATTTTAGCAGGGTCCAACTGGTAATACCTGATGCTGTTTTGGAGGTCTTCATCCAAGATGCTCCTGTAAAGCTCTCCATCCATTCTACCCTCAATCCTAGTGGCATATCCCACACCCTCCCACATGAAGCACCCCCAAACCATGACAAACCCTCCACCAAACTTCACTGTTCCTTGAATACAATCCAGAAAATCATGTGATGCAGCAAGTTAGTATAGCATATATTGCATCATAATCATCAGCAACAAAACCTTTTCAATGAGCAGGCCTGACTAAACTATTTGTAACATGCCTAAAAATGGATATTATGTAATAATATTCTAGGCCATCTTTCTACACATGTTTAGCTATATACTGTGTTTTTCTTTGAGATTTTTTGCTATTTTCTCTCCCCTGGTAGCAGCCTGCCAATATGCAAATGCCAAACATTGAAAAGGTTTTGTGAGTCACTGTACATACATCCATCCTCATTGTTGTAGACTGATTCTTGAAACAAGGAATTTCATACCCACTCATGATACAGTCATGTCTTTGCAACTAGTGGAACCTTTCATCATTCATGTATTCTCCAAACATGGTGTTCCATCTCATGTAACTTCCAATCAAGGTTCTGAATTCATCTCCCATTTCTTCAAGTCTCTTGGAAAAGCTCTTGACATAAAGTTACACTTCATCTCAGGATATCATCCAGAATGTGATGGACAAATGGAACATGTCAACCAAACACTGGAACAATACCTCTGCATTTATTGTAACTATCAACAGGACAATTGGAAATCCCTTCTTCCACTTGCAGAATTTGCTGACAATTACTCTCCAAATGCCATGAACCAGGACTTCACCCTTCTTTACCAATAAAGAATACAATCCTAATATTGCAGTCCATCCCAAATAAGATCTTGCATCTGCTAGTGCTCAAGGATTTATTACTGACCTCGATGAGTTACACCAGGAACTTCAGAAAGCTATTTCTTCTGCCCAGGAACTTTTTATCAAGGTTCTGCAGATAAACACAGAATCCTGCCTCAAAACTTCAACATTGGAGACCATGTTTTTGTAAAAGCTCAATTCTTCTGAACTACCCAACCTTCCAAAAACTTGCTGAGAAATTCTTAGGTCCTTTCAAGATCATATCACAAGCTGGCTCACTTTCCTGGACTCTCCAAATTCCCAACAGTATGTGAGCAGTTCATCCCATTTTCCACAATTGATGGAGAACCCAAATTCAAAGTTTCTGAGATTTTGGATTCTAAAATCAACAGCTGCCAATGTACTTGTAAATTGCTCTATTTAGTCAAGTGGGCAGGCTATGAAGGTACGGATGAAGAAACTTCATGGATATTGGGTATGGAACTTGGACATGCTATGGAAATTGTAATCAACTTCCACACCACTTATCCTTGTAAACCCCGACCTTTATTGACACTCTGACTTCTATTTTCTTTCCATTTGTCTTACTTCTGATCTATTCTGATCTTTTCCAATACTTCCAATGTTTCTGACAATTGCCTGTTTTTGCCCTTTTTCACAGAAGATTTTCAAGATCACACAATTATTTCAAGGTTTCTGGTTTTCCAAATCCTTCCTCTGTTTCAACTCCCATCCCATTCACAGTCTCTGTCCCAATTTCTGCTCCCCTCAGCATCTCCTGCACCTCATCATTGTCACTTTCTGACTTCTTTCCTGAAGCCCACCTCTCCTCAACTATATCTGCCAATGGACCATTTGGCTCACCTTTTTCCTTGTCTGTGTATCTTTTGGAAACTGCAATTATACTGATACTAACCATTACCTTCTCCAAGAAATCTTCTGTCTCCAGAAGTTCTGATCATCATCCAGAAATCTCTTTCTTAAATATCATTATGGCACTCTAAGGTCTCTCAAGCCTTCATCAACTCCAGCCTGATAAACACCATCACATTCATGGTATCTTTGAGGAGTCCTACATATACTGGTACCATCATCTAGGCTCAGAGACACAGTTTCTGAAGGTTTGGTTGTTTCTGAGGTTTCCACAATCACTGTTTTTTCCATATTGTCTGATTTCCCTGTCTTTTCAACCTTCTGAAGCTTCTCACTTTTTGGAGTCCACTTCACAGCAAGAGTGCACAGGATTTTATTGACCATGCATGGCAAACAGGTCCTCATATCACTGGCACAGAACTTCATGGGCAGTCTCCATATACTGTATTCTAGAGCCCTTGTTCTTTGTTTCTGTTTTGGATATTAGCCATTTTCCAGAACTCTTACAAAATCACTTACTTTTGGATTTGAAGGCCCAACCTCTTCCTCCTCATCCATTTCAATGGCTTTCCACTGTTGTTTTACTGTTATTGGAAAGAAGTAGAATTTTACCAGTTCACTCACCTTTCCTTCCCATTTTTTCTTTAGCCACTGCTCTTCCATCTCAGCAGCCTTCCATTTCTTCTCCTCCTCATCCTGCAACCTCTGATCTTCCTCTACTTTCCACAACACTTCCTTCCTCTACTCCTCCACATCTTTCTCCACCTTAACCTGCTCCAACTCACATTTTTCTTCCTCTTCCACTTCTCTCAACTCCCACATCAACTCCTTCATCTCCTGAGTTTTCCAGTATGGTGGTAAATACGGGAATGGATGGACACACAAGTTGTGGTTAAAGAAAGAAAAATCGCTCATTGAATATTTGGGAGTTTTTATACTTGTTACAACTGGAATTCCCGCTGGACTCTGGGCACTAACTTATATGCACCGGTGCCCTATATGCACCAATTGTCAGTTTACTGGAATTCCCACTGGACTCGGTACGTCAGACTTGTCCATGTTCGACTTCATTACATTGTGTATTAGTCACTGGAATACCCACCAGACTCCACTCCATTCCATCCCATTCCTAACACCAAATTTGGTGTTTACTTATCCCATTTTATGTTTTGCTAGTTTCATTTCATTATTACTGGATTTGGTATGTTATTCATTCCACAGTCTATATAGTCTGGCAGATGTTGTACATACAATCCAGTCAGAAAATCAGCTTAGATTCTCCCCAGTAATCTAGTACATTTTCCACCCTAAACTCCTCTCTGAATTACACTGCTCTCACTAGTCAGAGCCCATGGGCTCCGACACATCTATCTCTTAACCTCCAACTCATTTATCTCGACTCCCTGACCTCTCAACCCACGACCTCTGACCTACGACCCCTCGACCCACAAACTCTGCCCAGACTCCCTGGGTTTCCTGTCCACCTGTTTGAAATTGGACAACACGATCTCATGAGGGCACAGCCTATAAGTTGAAGCCAAGTCCTACTGGATTCCCCATAGGTTTCTCTGGAAACCTGCCATGTACGTACCCTTAACAATACTCAGACCCAGCCTCCAAAACTCTCCACTTCCAAACATGCAGTTTTTCACAACACATAATGGATAACCAATGGTTCAATGCTCAGTACCTAATCACCTCTATGGGACTTTGGCTTAACTGGGGGGTACTGTTATGCCCCATTCCCAGATACTTCAATCCTCCATAATTATCTGTAACTTTCTGACCCAACTTCCATCCACAGAACATTTCTAGTTCCTGCACTTCCGAACCTCATCCTTGTTCTGTATTTGGTAACTTGTCCATTTACAAGTATTCATTTGTTTTCTTGTTGTATTCCCATTTCAGAATACTCATCCTAATCTGTCTTATTGTCATCCTAGCTTGTAGTACAATAACAGAAGAACCTACATACATATGTACATATATTAGTTTCTGTGTATTTGTACTCAGATCTGATATTCACTTAGTTTCTTATTCCTTCCTTCTTTCTGAACACTCAACTCTTTGGAACTCTGAATATCCATAATCCTCCGGTGTAAGTCCCTCTGAAATTAAGGACATTCTGAGCATTTGCATAGAGGCACAGTGTTACGACCGGACAATCCCGCCGGACTCCGGCCACTAACCCGTACGCCCCCACGCGCTACAAGCACCAATTGTCTGTTTATAGGATTTCCCGCCCGGACTCCGTTATGTCAAGACTCGTTACATTTGACCTCATTACGATACATATCAGTCACCGGACTTCCCCCGGACTCCGTCTCTGTCTATGTCCATCTTCGTCCCACGCATCAGTCACCGGTCCCTGCTTAGAATTCCGTTACCGCTCTAATCGAGCCCCGTTCCCGTTTTAGTCAAATGACCTGTCACGATTTAGGACTCCGCTCCTGCTCCATTTCCCGTTATGGGTTATGCTTTGTCACAATTTGGACTCCGCTCCGTTCCGTTCCGTTCCTAACACCAATTTGGTGTTTACTATTCCCGTTTCATGTTTTGTTAGTTTCGTTTCACCATTACTGGATTTGGTATGTCATTCACTCCATGGTCTATATAAACTGGCAGATGTTGTACATACAATCCAGTCAGAAAATTAGCTTAGATTCCCCCCAGTAATCTAATAATATTTTCCACTCTAAAACCTTACTCGATTCACATCGCTCGCACTAGTCGGAGCCCACGGGCTCCGGTGCATCTATCTCTCTCAACCAACTCGACTCACGACCCACGACCTCCGACTTACGACCTATGACCCACGAACCCCGCCCGGACTCCCCGGGATCCCCGTCCATCCGTTTGAAATTGGACAACACAATCTAGCGAGGGCGCAGCCTATAAGCTGAAGCCAAGTCCTACTGGATATCCTGCGGGTTTCTCCGGAAACCCGGCCTGTGTGTGTATCCTAACACACAGCACATAAGCTGAAGCCGATGTCCTGACCCTATCTAGAAGTTTCTGAGTTCCCAGTCATTTTATGATAGTTCTGGAATAGGTTTCTGGCACAGCACTTACATAACAGTAGTTGGGTATATAATCTAGCTACAGTGAGGGACAAAACCCTTCCAATGATTTTTAGTTGTGAAAAGATTCTTGAATAACTCAAGAACCACTGTAGATACAGACCTGAAATTTGATGGTTGGTTAGGTCTACATGTTATCTATATGCCCTTAAAATATTATGACATAAGTGTTAGTATTTCCCATGCTATAAATAAAATAATAATAAAATCACATTGGAAGGGTTTTGTCCCAGTCACATGATTAACACAAAACCTTATTGATTATCAGCAAATAAGGTTTTGTTTAATCATGTGACCTGTCAAAATTAGATATATATATAGCTGTTCACTTTTTAGTTCAACAACATCCCCACAACTCAACATTCTACACCATGAAAGCTCTTACTCCTCCTGAGGTTGCCACATTCTCATTTTGCTCAATAAGGGCAAGTCTACTTCTCAGATCTCTGAAATCACTGGCAGAGATCTGTTTACTATATCCAGAATTCACTTTACCCATTGCCCATCACTTGCCAAAGCACCTGGTGGCCATCCATGCAAACTTTCTCCTTCAGATATTCATTATTCCCTCTAACAAATCACTTCTCAGAAGGCAGAACATGCCACTGAGGTGACCAAAATCCTTCAAAATATGACTGGAGAGTCCACTTCAGTGAAGACTGTTCATAGAGCACTCAAGAAGGTTGGAATGAGGGCTGTGGTGGAGAGAAAAGGCCTTTACTCACTAAGATGCATAGGAAGGCAAGGATGGACTCTGCTCTGGCACACAAGGACTGGACTGTGGATGATTGGAAGAGGGCTGTTTGGTTAGATGAGACAAAAATCAATTGTTTGGAGTCAGATGGGAGGAAGTAGGTGTGGAAAAGGGCAGGAGAGGGGCTCAGTGATAGGGTGGCTGAGGGTATAATCAGGTTTGGAGGAGGAAATCTGAAGTTGTGAGGCTGTATGTTGTGAGAAGGACCAGGATATTCCACCAAAATTGATGGAAGGATGGATGCTGACCTTTATGTTAGCATTATGGAAGATGAACTTCAAGAAATCATGGAGTATTATGGAAAGAACACAGGGAATGTGGTCTTTCAGCAAGACAATGACCCCAAACACAAGAGCAAAAAGGCCACCAATTGGTTTAAAGACAATGGATTTGTGGTCATGGTATGGCCACCTCCGTCTGCTGACCTTAATCCAATTGAACACCTCTGGTATTACCTCAAAAGGAGGCTGGGTGGCACCCAAGAGTATTCATGAGTTGTGGGAGAGGGTTCAGACAGAGTGGGAGAAGATTCCTGCCTCTACTTGTCAGAACTTGATAGAGAGTATGCCTAGAAGGGTTGAGGCTGTTTTGAAGGCCAAGGGAGGCTATACCAAGTACTAGATTGTTTAATTTGTATTTTTTTTATACCGGGACAAAACCCTTCCAATGTGATTTTATTAGTGTTTTATTTATAGCGTGGGAAATACTAATGCTTATGTCATAATATCTTAAGGGCATATAGATAACATACAGACCTAACCAACCTCCAAATTTCAGGTCTGTATCTACAGTAGTTCTTGAGTTATTCAAGAATCTTTGCACAACTAAAAATCATTGGAAGGGTTTTGTCCCTCACTGTACTTGTACTACATCCCTTATATGTTTGCAATGAGTTTTTTTGTACCTTACTCAAGTCATGTGTACCCTGAATCCCAAATTCTAACACAAATGTTTAACCTAGCTTGAAGGGCATTATCAAGCAACACTGAGTGGGGCTGAAACCACTAGACTTGCACAGCTTTGACTAGTCACTCACTTTATTGTCATAGATGTCACACTCTGAACTGAACTGTCACCATTCCTCATTGAAAAGCATGTGCTGCACACACTTACCCCAAACCCAAACTGAACCTGCACACCTTGTCAAACAGTGTTCCATACTGAACCAACTGAAGCCAAAAGTCACACCTATCTAAAAGCATGCCAAACTGAACTTGACTCAAAACAAACCATAATGTACTCAAACAAAACAAAACTTGCCCCATTGAGGTTGAATGCTGACTCATCACGAACACTGCCACAAGATTGATGCACCACTTGCTGGATACTGGATGATTAAAGTGGAGGATTTGGAGATTAAGGAGGTGCTGATAGCATTTTTGTATCTGCTCCATTATTTGAGGAGGTGTGTTGAATTCTGAGATTGTGAACAATGTTGCATGTGATGGATGGGTAACTGGCTATGGTATTACTGGTAGTCAGGTACAGTAGGCAACAAAACCGTTCAGATGTTTCTTTATTTTGAAAAGATCCTTTAGCATTAGCCCAAATTAAATTCTAAAAATTCTGAATAAATTCTGATAGATGCTCTAATATCACTAAATGTTGATTACATAACCATGATGTCATATGTCCATTATGGTGATGTAATAATAGGATTAATGAAGCTTGTACATCTGAATGGTTTCGTTGCCAAGATTCACAGAGCAAAGAAGTGGTCTAAAAATATTCATGATCACATGACTTTACTTCCACAACCTAAAACTTAAACCTTAAACCCCAAAGTCACATGATTTGTTCATATTCAAGTATAAATACAAGGCCTTTTAGCATGCTTGTCCCCACAATTCACTATGCATACTATTCTCCCTGCTATTCATGAACACATCATTACTCTGCCCCTCTCTAATGTCTTTGGGCACTCTATTCATCAGACCACTGGTGTTATGTAGGATAACAATCCACAACCAGAGCCAAATGATATTGGAAGTAGATTTATACTGCCAACAACCTTTCAAGATAGCAGCCAGGATATGATGGAAAATTTGCAAAATTCACTGGCTATATCATACAAATATGGCAATGCAAGCATGTTTATTACTATGACAGCCAATCCCAAATGGCAAGAGATAACAGAGGCACTTCTTCCAGGACAAACTGCTACTGATCATCCCAATATAGTGTCGTCTTATGTTTTTACACTAAAAAGAAATACTTACTGCACTTGAATATGGAGAAACATATTTTTGGCAAAATGGTTGCCAATGTCAATACCATGAATTTCAGAGTGTGGACTCCCTCATATGTATTTGATCATACAGTTTGAAGAGGGATCAAAGCTTTGGACTCCTGAAGAAGTTGATTCAATGATATCTACAGAATTTCCTGATGAAAATGGGCACCCAAGACTTTACAAGTTAGTATCTGAGTTGATGACTCATGGTCCATGTGGTGCTGAAAATTCCAATGCAAGGCAGAGAACTCATTGTAGTGTATGTTGCATCTTCTGGCATTGCTTCACTTATTTGGGTGGTGGATGGGCATCTCATAGCATGTTTCAAATACCTCTTGAACCTGATGAAAAACCCCTCTGTAAAATGAAGAAAAGTTCAGACAAGGCCAATCTGATGAAGGAGGTCAGTCATATTATTTGGGAAGAAGTTCCAATGCAGAATTGCTTCTTCAGTCAAATTTCCCTTTGTGTCAACTGAGATATTACATTTGTTATAGATTCTTTACAGCTTATGAGTCAGTACAATGTTGAATGCCTAAAAATTGTCAGTGGGAACCAATAAGCAGATACTGTAGATTAGAACATATCTAAAGTGCAGGGAAAATCAGGAGGATTTTATTTTCTTTGTCTAACTCTTCAACTCTATGGGATATTTTGTTGACATCTTGTGCTTATAAGGAGAGGCAACAGCCAGAATTGAATACCTGCATAGAGTACAGTTTAGGAATGTATAGTCAGTGCTCTCCTTTCAACTTTTTCCTTGAAAATGATGGACTGACCAATGAGTTAGAGTGAGGTGTAGCTACACAACAGCTGTAGAAGGCATGGTCTTATCTTCAGCAGGGGGTATAAGGCTTCCTTCAGGTTTGTATATGGAGACTGATCTGAGAGATGGGAGAGGTTAATCCTCTGTCTCTTCCAATCCCTCATGAGCAGCCCAGGCAGCATTGGTGTGTGGTCAAGCTTTTATTGAGAAAATGGAAGGAATTGAAGACAATTGGTCCCTGCCAGATGCAGTGACAAAAACTTACTCTTTGAGTCTTGACATTCTTGTCTTCTAGACTTTCATTGTTTTTCTTTTCCTCCTCTTTGATGATATGATATCTTGTTGTCAGTCAAGGTATAAAATACTCAACCTTTTCAATTTATATGTTGTGCTGTCTCAGAGTTCCGGCCCATCACCTATTCATTTACTACATGACTTTGATGACAGAATGTTCTGGAAATCCCATTATACTGCATCATTGGCAGGGAATGATTGATTGAAGAGATTAGATAGAACTACAAACATGTGGTGGCAGAAAATGGATTGTGACCAGACAGAGACAGACTTGAATAGAAAGAAAAAGGCAGTACTTGTTTATATTAAAAAGAAATGATGTGGATGTGCAATGTATTATCACCAGCAATTGGACTATTTTCCCATGAGTCTGGATGGTTGGTGCCAATTTCAGGAAGTGAAGATTGGATAGGAACTGGCTTCAATTTACAAGAGCCTAAGAACTGTTTGGGAATTCTTTACTAAATAGTCTTTATCCAGACATTGCTGTGATAGAATTACTTTGTGTTCCAAGCACTGAAAATATAGCACCATTGTAGTATATAACCTAGAAGTAAAATTTACATCTAAAATGCCAGCACCAAGCATTCCTGGAGAATTACAAAAAAGGAGACAATTTCAACATTGTATGCAGTTCAAGATTATATTGGGACTCCAGAGCAGAAACAGCACACTTTGGTTTGTTTGGGGAGCTGTGGGTAAAGGAACTTGGTGACCCCATCATCCGCTGTTCAGGAGACTTTTTTTTTTCTTATAGAAACTTCTTCCTGCTGAGATTTTGGAGTTGAGGCGTCGGTCATCGGCGGTAGGGGTTACCGCCGAGTGTGGTTGGTGGGGGGGCGCGGCACCCACGTTGGAATTTGAGGTTGATTTTAATGAAGGTAATTGTCTGTAAATCAGCAAAAGAATGACACGGTTCCCACTAATCTTGTCATTTTTGTTACATAGCGATGTTGAACGGCTGGAGTGAATGAAAAAAATCATTTCGGATGGTTGACGATTGTATTGACTACAAATAGATATTATCCATGGATCGTGTGTAGCATATTTAATGGATGTGTGAGTAACGATTGCAATCGTCATTAATAAGTCAGTCTAACGTTGAGCCCATGTGTTAGATGCAGGTGCGCCCGTCACACTTGCAAACGCTATACCAGTCTCTAAAGCAATAAACATTGTATATCACGCGCCTACTATTCTGTGAGCTGGGTTATTATGGTTCTAAATTCTGCCTATCTTTCGGATGTTCAGGGGAACAACGTCAAGCCTCAGCACCAAGTCAATATCGATTGGTACGGAGAACTTGATCCGCTCAGGAAGTCAGTATTGACAATTTTACCCCATCTGTATTGAGTTATACTGAGTTATACTTACTTGCATGTTACAGATATGGGCTGTCAATAAAAACCGTATTATTGCATCTGAGACTCATATCTTGATGACACCTATTCAGTCAAAATTATAGCGATGGTTTTTGATCATATACGATAGGATGAGTCAATGGGTATGCACATGTGTTCTCTCATCTTGTTAACTATGATGTAACAGAATACAGTAGACGTTGAGCGCCGTGGTAGTTGGTCACCAACCGCGTTATACAAGTGGCGGGAATAAATGACTGTTGCCAACATTGGATACGCTGGAGTTGCTAGACTGACAGAATTTTGGTTTTTTTATCGAGGACGAATTTGAGTTAGAGTGTATAGAAGGAATCGTTGTAATAACAACTGTACTTCCCATTTGTTTATTGCATCCTGTATGAGATAGATGCTAGATATACACGGTGCCCGTGAACAGCATCCCAATAAATACCTGAGGATGGTTGCAAATCAGTTCATCAGGGAACATCAGCTTCATGTAAACGAAGAGATGTTCAAACCAGTTTCTGAGATCTCGAACTACAAGCACTGGGCCTTGGGTGTTCTGGGGATGTGAATTAATCTTGTTGTTGTACAATAGCGGCCGGAGTGAATGATAAAATTAATTATTTTGTAGCGTTGACGATTACTGACTACCATTACATAGACATTGTCCATGGCACATGTGCATATTGCTTGAATATGAGTAACGGTTACTCTCGTTATTGTAAAGCTGGGGTAAGACTGGTTGTAATTGATGCACTGCCGTCACAGTTACAAATGCTGTACCGGTCTCCAAAACAATAAACATCGTGTATCACGCGCCTGCAACTCTGTGAGGTGTCTTCTCATAACATTTACGGAATACATGAATCTAAATTTTGCCTATCTTTTGGACGTTCAGGGAAGAACAACATTGAGTGGCAGGACCTACTCAACATCGATGGGACGGAGAGCTTGGTCCTCTCAGCGAGAACTCAATGCTGAGAATTTCACTATCAATTGAGCTTCTACACTGACCTCTTTGAACAGATATGGGATATCAAGAACAACCGTGTGATCGCATCTGCGACCCACGTCTTGTCATGAGACCTGCTGGGGTAAAGGTGTATGGCCAAATTTTCACCAAAACACGATAAGCCGGGTCTCTGTGTAGTGATAAATTCTCTCTCGCCTATGTTGTTGATTAGCTTCAACAACATAAAGCAGACTTCAAAGACCAAACGAATTATACAAGTGGCGGTATTGTCTGAATATTTCACTCACCCTTGAAGATATCCTGTAGACATGCCACGCTAGTAGTGTCATCGTTAACATCCGATTGGGCTTGGACTTGTGATAGTTTGCAAATGTATATAAAGGGCTGTTATGGTAGCAGACTGACATCGATTCCAATTACGAATAGTAATAGATCCGAATTAATCAAATGTCGTCGAAAGTGGCATCGGCGGCGGCTATTACACTAATGCAATGTGTAGATAGGTTTAAGATACTAAAAATCACCAAACTGGCCCATTTGGCCGCACTCTGGGCAAAATCCATCGAATTCGGAACCGAATGGAATGACGGTGCCTAGTCCGGCGCCAGGGAGGGCGTACACATAGAGAAGATTTGGTCCTCCGCAGAACTCACTCGCGTTCCCTTTGCAGGGCATGGCGTTGGTGTTCGGTGGGCCTACAAAGTTGCACTCGCTAAGCTGTTGACTATCATTTTGCAATTCGTTGCCGCAGTCTTCCGGTGGGGTAGATACTGACATGTCAATCGCCATCAAGGAAAGATGGAAGAAAGAACTAACAGCATTCATCGGCAAATTCTACACCTGCAAGCAAGAATCCTTGTTTAAGAAAGGCCCCCCCATTAAAATCAGTCCCATGTAAGTGTACAGATGATCGAGGAACGAACCTGCAGTAGCACAGGCGTTTACACAGGCTTCTATCGTGAGATTTCCCCGCGGCAGAGAGGGGTGAAGATCAACGGCATTGTGAGGCAATGCACGTGCAGTGATGCTATCGCTGAACGAGTTTATGGTCAGGATGTCGGTCTATACCCCAAAGATAGGCTTGTGTGGGAAATCGATTAAGCATACTTGTAGAACCAGACAAATCTCCAAGGCCCACTCGTAAGTTCGGCGCCTCCACTCCAAAAGAATTGACACGTTGGATTATTTTTGGAGAATATGTTCAAGAGAAAAGGTTCTTGAGAGGTATGAAAGTGTGCTGCTCATCACAAAAGTTGACGCAAAGCTCTATCGTCATCATTGGATCGGTTAAGACTGGTCCAAGGAGAAGTTGCTGAGTAGGCGCTGGGCAGTTCCTATACACAATTGTATTTTGAGACCAGTGTTGAATTGAAGAAGCTCGACACGTACTCTATGCATTGCGGGAACCCTGACCAACCAGGGGGGAGTACAGAAGTGTTGGCTCCCGGAATGGGGTATTGTCGAGAGATTTGGGAGAAGGTATCTGGGAGTGCCCACTATTAGGTGGAACATGGTGAGATTGCTCGGTCAGAACACGGAAATGTATACTTACCACAGTGGCAATCAAGCCAGTACATAGACTGATGTACCAAATTTTTAAAAGCATGACGAGCAGCAGTTGGGTCGATTAGTCGAATAGTCAGTGGCTCTGAGAGATGTCAAATCCTGACTTCCGTTGGTATTTAAATAAAAACTCTCAATCGTGTCAAAACATCCTGATAACAGGTCGCGAGGTTTATATCATGACATATTGGTTCATCAACGTACGCAGGCACAAACTGTCCATCGTCTCGAAATAAGGTGAACCTCGGTACCTTTCCGCCAGTTAGGACGAAGACCTTCAAGACCTGAGATTTTCATTGTTCATAAGGTAATAGACTCCTCTTTCAATTATATTGTTTTAAAGCCCAATACGAGATTGAAAGAGGATTGTGTCAGGGGTATTTCGAGACGTTCTAGTTAGGTGATGAGGGAGCTCGAAGAAGCACGGGCGTCCAATGGCTATATTAAGGTTATCCATTGCTTCTATTTATAACCCTTGCTCACAATTGTCAGTTGATAGTCATGTCGGTTGGAACTCGAATTTTCTCATATCACTTTGGGAAGCGATCTAGGTGACAGCGTTGATCATCCTCTCTCTTTTCTTCTGAGCACATTTTCGTTTGACTGGCTATCATTGTCTATGTAGGCGATTTTAGGAGGAACATATTACGCTTCGGACGTGTGACTTCCACCCAGGGCCTGGAGATGTATTTGTGCAGTGGCGACCCCCCACGGAAACTCGGCTATAGCTCTTGCTGAGATATCCGTTGACTCACTTCTACACGATGTTCTCTGCAGATTTTCCTTAACAAGGCCTAGATTGACCGCCCTTCTTCCGTAACTGCTTGAGCCAGACGTCCGGTATATCCAAACTCAAGAGGCTTACCATGTCGTTCTGTTCTTTCTGTGGGCCTCCATTCGCTAATATGCCCCTTTATAATTATCTCGTGGAAAAAACCAGGGAATTAATATTGACTGCAATGGATGATAATGATAGACACGTCGCACCTCCTCACTCTTCATTCTTATATGATTTCGGCGGAATAGAGGGGAAATAACCACTTGAAGAGCCATTTTCGAATTTTGTGTGCCCGATACATATTTGAGTCATACAGGGTAGACTATCTAAAAATTATGAAAACGGGGCGTAGAGAGTCCTTTGGTTGTCGTTAGCTGCTGAATGGAAATAAATAAGTAAGGATTACGACAGGATGCCTACTACTGGGACAGTTATTACGATTCTAAAACATTCCACCATCTCTCCGTGTCTCTTCATGAAATATATAAAGAGGCAGCTCCTGTGCGTTCTTGTCTCCTCCCTCCCGCCACCCACTTCCAAATACACCCATCAGGCTGTGAGCATATTTTAAATAGCATTTTAATATAAATGGCCATTATAATTATTACAATGCTGTGTAATGTTGGGCGCAATGTTGACACCGATCGGAGTTCAACCGCACAGCCACATAATTCAGTGACTTCAGGATGGACTGTGCGTATAAATGATAGCCAGGCCAGAAACGTCCATAACTTCTCCCATCTTGACTATGGCCCAAATGCACATAATCCAACCCAAGGCCCAAATTCTTGACAGGGAATCGTACCCATACCCCGCAAGCGATATGGCACAAGTAGATTTCAAACCTCTAGCCTTCTATAGAGCGCGATTTTGGAAGCCTAAGCGATGGCAGCCCTCACATGCACCCACTCAAGCTCCACTGACTCAGGGTCTCAACCCAACTCTCCGCATCGCAACATACAACATCTGGTTTGAAAATCGAAATAATGCGGTTCGACATCGAGAGATATTACGAATATTGGGTAGTCCTGCCGTGGACGCCGATATTATCTGCCTGCAAGAAGTAACGCCCGGATTCTTGGCTAGCTTGGCCAACGATTTGTCTATCCAGCGCGACTGGGTATGTAGCGACCTCACGGGTGCTGGGCATGGCGAATGGCATGGATGTCTTGTGCTATTCAATCGGCGCACTGTGGTTGCTAGGAGAATAACCGTTGTTGGTATGCCAGGTGGTGAAGTGGCGCCATCGGAGCGGAGAATGACGGTTGCGGAGGTGGATGGTGTCACTAATACGAGGACGGCGGGCATGCGGGGTATGCGTGTCGCGACGGCGCATCTGCAGTCTCCTGGGATGCACCGTGCGGAGGCAGCAAGGGCGAGACAGGTTCGTGAGGCATATACAATTTTAACGAGCACCGGGATGAAGACGCCAAGCAACAACATTGAGCCTGAGACGACAATGTCGAATTCGAATACACCCTCTGGCGTTTTTTGTGGTGACACAAATTTATGCTTGGATGGTGAAAACGAGATCCCCACAAAAGTAGGATTCAGAGACGCATGGATACAGGCGAGGAATAATCCGTACGAGGGACACACGATCAACGTCAACTATCCAACGAAATATGCGCCGCAGCGGATAGACCGTTTATTCACTGTGGGGGATGTATTTGCTATTAAGGCAGAAATATTCGGCGGGGACACTATCTCGTCGCAGTTTCCTGATTCAACGATAAAGGAGTACCCCTCTGATCATTTGGGTGTTGTCGCAGAATTTCGAATACAGAATGGTGTGACTATACCATAGTAACTTACTACTATGTACCCCCAGACATAAAGTGCAAGTGGAGATTCGCGTACATAATATACACACTCACAAAAGGAAAGCTACTTTGTGTCAGTTGACATGCATCGAGGAAACCTGCATTATATCCGCGCTGCTACTACACATAACTGAGGAAAAGCATGACTCTACTCCGCCAATCGACTAAATAAGAAACAAAGCCACAAAACAGTACTCTTTGTTACTCTACTTGTACTAAAAATAACAAACAAGCACAAATACATAATCAGGAATGGTAATAACATGAAAAGCATCACAACTCACGTTTTTGCCATCCGCCCACTTCTTGCCATCAACCTCAAGATCCCAGGCAAGAGCACCCTCAAAGAAGGTCTTTTCAGGACCCTCAGTGAAGGGGTTCAAGCGCGTGTATTCGTAGCTTTCCCAATCTGGTGCACAATCGACGGCGGCTTTAATATCGGAGCCACGGGTGATGAAGACACCGCTGATGACAGAGTCATTGGCTACGCCCAAGACACCGACAGAGCCGAAAAGATATTTGCGCGAAGCCTCTAGACGGTCTGTGAGAGGAGCCAGAGTGTCAGACCAGCGAGAAGCAAAATAGACGAGTGAATGAATGTGCGTACTGAAGAATCCGCCGATCTGGTTGGATGACATGAATGTTTGCGTTAGCTCGTTGTTGTACTTGAAGTCGACCCTCCAGATGGAGAAGCCTTCCTTGTCAAACCTGATAACATTTATCCAATAAATCCGGTCGACATGAGAATGGACTAAAACTGGGCAACGTACTTCTCATAGAACCACTTGATGCTGCCTCCCTCGCCGCGTGTGTCCATGTTAGAGTACGCGCGCTTCCAGTCCTCAAGGTTGAAGCTGCTCTTGGGTAATAGGTCGAGTGGGTTCTTCGCCTTAGGTTCCTCCTTGACAAGGTCTTCGTCGTCCTCATCTTCAGGCTCTGCTGCCTTGGGCTTAGGCTTCTCAGCCTTAGGCTTAGGAGCAGCGACCTCCTTCGGCTTCTCCTCCTTCTTAGGCTTAGCAGGTGCGACGTATTGCAAGGCCTTGGCGGGGAAGGGGATCTCACCAAAGATGGGCTTCAGCTTCGGCTGGTTGATGATTGTTTCGAAATGGCGGGTGAGGTGGGGGAACTTCGCACGTTCTTCGACACCGAAAGTGAACTTGTAGGTGTTGATCATGACGGAGGCGACGTGGACGTCAGCGACGGTGATGCGTTCGCCGACGAAGAAGGTGCGGGTGCTGAGGTGCTTGTCGAGAGTTCCAAAATGACGGGCGCGTTTCTCTTGGATGGTCGTTTCGAGCTGTGGAAAAGAGTGGCAGAAGAAAGTGTCTCAGATAAATACAGAAAGAAACGTGAAAGATACACACAGGTTTGAAATATGGGGTGACACCGCGGAGCATTTGGTGTAGCTGATTGCTGATCGGCATGATCTCAGTGTTTGTGAAGTGGACCCATTGGTCGATCAAAGCCGATTCTTCCAGCGACGACCCAAGGAGGCCGGAGTTGGGGGCCAACGACGCAACTGTAAACGACAAACAACATCAGCTATTTGTTCATTACATTTCAACGCTCAGAATAGATCAGGGGTGTTACATAAGATATTCTCGACATAAATATTAAAAATATTCAGACAGGGATAACTTGTTCCTCATCATGCGCATGTGAGAGAAACCTTGTGACTTACCGTATCGCTCAATCGCCGACGACTCAACTAGACAGAAGCCATCCTTACTCTCAAACGCAGGGATTAATCCTGTCGGGAATTTAGCCAGAAATTCGGGCTTTTTGTTGTCTTGAAAGTGAGTATAGCCCTCAGCCCTGTCAATCTTGAGGCCTGCCAACGCAGCAACCGCAAAGATCTAAAGCAGGGATGAGTTATCTGGATACAAGTTAAACAAACAGAATACGATAACAGACCCTCTGGGCAGCAGGGAAGTCAGCAGTGGTGATTGTGCCGATTGAAGACATGGCTTTTGGCTTTTGGTGGGAAGGACAGAGGGATGTCGGAGTTTGAGAGAAAAAAGTTGGTGCCAGCACGGTAAGCAGCTTATGTAACTGACAGTTAGACGCCCATGACAAAAAATTGACTCGTTGCTTGCAGCTTGCCTTACGTTCACCATGCCTCAAGTGCTCGTGCCTCCGACCGTAACACTATATGATCCTTGATTTAAAATAAGCTATTGGATATACATAAATAAATGAGCAGAAAATAAAATGTTATGTCAGCAAAAACTTGATGTTCCTTGACTCCTTGAACAAGGCTGTGACCTGTAGGGGGCAAGCCCCCATGCTACCACCCCACAACTTTGCTCAGTCGCTTTGCGGCCTGGTGGATCAATAGTAATGTCTTTGAACACTGCATCAGCAGTTTGTATTACCACTTCTGTACGTTCCAGTTTCCCATTTATTCATTCAGAAACTTATTTTAAAGTGATTAAATGTTACATTATTCAGAATTATATACATTATATACATTTGTAAATTCACTGAATCTAAAAAACATAAGTCACTTGCTGAATACTTACTCATGGATCAATTATAATATCCTTAAACACTACATTTGCAGTCATATCAGTGTCATGGAGTAAAATTTTCACTCTTCCCCAATTTGCCCCTCTTGAAACACCAACATAAAACTGTCCATGTGAGAACACAGGGCTACACAGATCCAATCCAACTAATTTTAAAGATTGACCCTGTGACTTATCGATAGTCATAGAAAATGCTAGCCTGACTGGAAACTGCTGACAATGCAGTTCAAATGGCACTTGTTTTGTAATTGGAATAATTGTTATTTGAGGGATGAATGCCAGCTCTCCTGCTGAATGTCCTGTAATAATCTTTACTTGAAGTACTCTGTGAGTCATTTGTATTAACCACAGTCTTGTTCCACTACAGAGTCCTTGTCCTGGATCCAAGTTTCAAAGCAGCATCTATGGCACCTCAGGTTTCAAATGCAATTTACTTGGTGACAATACTCCAAAGTTGATTGAGTTTAAGTACTCAGGAGGATATAATGTCTCATTGGCTCCATCTTTGACACTGTCTGCACTGTGGTAGGTTTGCCCAATCCCTGGAAATTTTTCAAAGAGCATGTCATTAACTTGATCTACATCTGAATTTTGAGGACAGAGAATGGTCTGCTCCAAGAAAAACTCATCGGTAAGAACCTCAGGATCATGTATGTATGTTTGGATAAATAGTTGAGACTAAATTATCCACTGTTGGTCCACATAACATGTGTTCAGGGACTTTAAAACATATGATTGAAAGACATGTCCTTTCCATATCCAATATCCAAAAGCTATTGAGCAAAAACAGTACTCTCTTGATCACTAGGATCTACATGCATATTCTCAGTCAAAAACAGAATCTTGACATTGTTCCAAAGGTGATACTGTGAGATACATGCACCGATAATATCCTCTTTTGAACTTTTAGGAATGATAGGCAATGTCTGTTGAAAGTCACTACCCCATGCTGTAATACCCCCAAAAGGAATATCCTTGTTAAGAATATCTCTAAGGCTCCAATCTACTGCCTCACAGGCAAAGCGATTCTGCATTGGAACCTCATCCCAAATAATAAGGCTGACCTCTTTCATTAGACTGGCCTTATCTGAGCCTTTCTTCATTGTACAGATGGATTTCTCATCAACTTCAAGGGGAATTTGAAACATGCTGTGAGATGTCCACCCACCACTCAGAATAAGTGAAGCAATGCCAGAGGAGGCAACACAGAGTACAATGAGTCCTTTGCCTCTGCAGGCATGTGCCAAAGTATTCCAAACAAATGATTTTCCAGTACCCCCAGGTCCATTCAAAAAGAAAAGCTTTCCATCTATTCCAGTTTCATGCCTCGCAATGACAGCATCCATAATTTGATTGTATGCAACCTTCTGGCCCTCATTCAACTTTTCAATATTTATATATGCTTTTATTTGCTCAGTTGGCTGGTCATAAGCCCTCTGTTCATTGATGAATCAATTTCCCACTCTCTCTTGTTAGAATATGTGAATATTCCATTAGTATTACTCTCATATCTTGTATTGCGACTGCCATCAATTAGCCAATATCTGGCAATGTCTGGATTAGTATATTTAGTTTAGTGTTTCCATAGTTTGGTAAACCTTATTAGTAAGTCTCTTGCTAATAAGGTTTACACACAGACCAGTGCACAGACCATGTACTAGTATATACATAGTTACATCTAGTTGGGAGTAGAAACCCCAACTAGAAGCATAGTTACAGTATATCATTGGTTTAGTTTCTACCCACTCTACTCTTAGTGGCTATGCTCCTGATTAGAGGCTCCTTGTAGTGTGATCCCCCAGGCTTCAGTTTATTTTATCATCTCTTTCCGTGGCTCTGTAAATTGAGGCATATGAGGGTACTCTGAGATTGGTTTCCCACTTGTATGAAGAATTTCATCAAGCATAAAGAGGCCAAGGTCATGGACTGTCTCATCAGATGGCTCTGGTTGATTTGGTTGATGAAGATGTGTCTGAAGAAAGTATTTCAAGTCACCACAAATGTCTGTTTTGAATTCATGCTGGAGTGCAGCTGGATCAGAAGGAAAGCATTGGCTAAGAATGTTATGACCGGACAATCCTGCCGGACTCCAGGCACTAACCCATATGCCCCCACGTGCTACAAGCACCAATCGTCTGTTTATAGGATTTCCTGCCTGGACTCCGTTACATCAAGACTCGTTACGTTCAACCTCATTACGACACATATCAGTCACCGGACTTCCCCCGGACTCCGTCTCTGTCTATGTCCGTCTTCGTCCCACGCACCAGTCACCGGACCCCGCTTAGAATCCCGTCACCGCTCTAATCGAGCCCCGTTCCCATTTTAGTCAAATGACCTGTCACAATTTAGGACTCCGCTCCCGCTCCATTTCCCGTTATGGGTTATGCTTTGTCATGATTCGGACTCCGCTCCATTCCATTCCATTCCTAACACCAATTTGGTGTTTACTATTCCTGTTTCATGTTTTGTTAGTTTCGTTTCGCCATTACTGGATTTGGTATGTCATTCACTCTATGGTCTATATAAACTGGCAGATGCTGTACATACAATCCAGTCAGAAAATTAGCTTAGATTCCCCCAGTAATCTAATAATATTTTCCTCTCTAAAACCTTACTCGATTCACATCGCTCGCACTAGTCGGAGCCCACGGGCTCCGGCGCATCTACCTCTCTCAACCAACTCGACTCATGACCCACGACCCCCGACCTACGACCCACGACCTCCGACTTACGATCTACGACCCACGAACCCCGCCCAGACTCCCCGGGATCCCCATCCGTCCATTTGAAATTGGACAACACGATCTAGCGAGGGCACAGCCTGTAAGCTGAAGCCAAGTCCTACTGGATATCCCACGGGTTTCTCCAGAAACCCGGCCTGTGTGTGTATCCTAACAAAGAATATGGAATGATGGGCAGCATCCAAAGCCTCTTCTGGACCTTCCATGCCATCAAAGATAACTGACTATTGATTCTCTAAATGCACAGGAAGGGCTATGTATGACAGCAGGATTTGAGTATGTATCTCATTTTCCAAAAGTATCCAAAATGCTTCATGTGCACTAACATAGCAGGCATTGATCTATTGTTGAATTTCATCATTGTTCTTTCCAAACTCCATTGTTGTACGATGTAGAGAGTTCAATCGGAAAGAGACTAATATGGCTATAGTTTCAAGTCACGTCACAGCACAAATTCTTATATATACTTTGGCACTCAAGATGACTTCTACACAGCCAAATCAGTTTCATCAAACAGACAACCAAAACTCCATCATGTTCAACACTGCATCGTCCTCCAAAGTAACCCTCAGTTCCTACTCAAAACCGACTCTTCACTCCCAAATAGAACTCCAGCCAATACCATCTCGCTTCTCCTCATCCTCAGACATCATTTCCAAGCCCCTACCAGCCCACTCATGCTCCTCCAAGAAATACCATTGTTTCCTCCGTCGACAAGGTATTCGACTCCCATATGCTCCAGACGATCCTGTCTTCATTCGTATAGAACACTATGATGGCTCCTCTGAAATCCTCCACTATTGATTCGATCGAGTGTTCCAGCAAGACTGTTCCCCACTGTCATCGGGAATCTATTACATGGCAACGTTCACTCCAATAGGAGATCACAGAGGACCCAAGTTATTTAGGACCCCAGTTCCAGAGGGAAGTCAAGTAGAGCCTCGTCGAGGTCATCGTCGATTCGTGTTCCTTGCGTGGTTGTGGAGCCTACTCACCACCTGGTTCTAAAATGGTGATTGATTGTGTCCCCTCCTTATACTGCAAAACTAGGAACACAATACGTCCAATCTCGGTTCATCGATTGGTAATATTGTCAAGATTTTGAAATCAAGCATAGCATTTGAGGGTGATGCATTATCATGGGATTCTTGTGTTTCTGACTCATATCATCGATGTTTCATCAGCCATCACTTCTATTACTCCATCATCCCTATTGTCTGACTCACTTCCCCTATTGTTCTATTGTGTTTCCCCATTTATCCGTATCACATGTCTGATCTCATCTTTTGTTTGTCATTCTCTTATTGTTCAGTGCAGCCTCCCCCTATTATTGTTCACAGCTTTACTAACACTACTATTGTGATGACTCAGAGATGACTCACACCATATTGCATTGTTATTGTGTCGTTGTTTGTAGATGTTTGATTTGACCTGTGCTCTCTCATGTATATAAGGGCCTCTCTTTTGCCCACTATTGAACAAGCAATTTCGTTGTATCTCATTTCGAAGCTCATTCTTAAGGACAATCTCTTAAGTCTTACTCTCAGTCTCACTCCTACGGCCAGTAAGGGATACTGTGGTGTCTCTTATTGTTGAAATTCTACACTCCTCGACATTGGGCTTACATCAGCCTTTTGTATTCATCTTCGTTTACGTCATCCAAGGTCCAATCTCTAGCCTCTCGCTCCGAGTATGTTTGGTTATAGACTGGTTTCAAGAACGACTGTGTCAGTGACCATCATAAAGACTTGACTGTTGCACGCAGGTTATTAGGTCTTTTCCTAGTAATGAACTTACAACCATCATGTCCTTTGTATACTGTATATACTTGTGAATATATTTAATGGAGTGAACATTAAAAGTCATCTCAACATTGATATGACATTCCAGAATGAGAAGAAGGGCAGCACAGTCAGGGACAACATTTCAATTGTCTAGCTCATAGCCTCTGACTTTACATATGTTTTCTGCCATCATTTCTATGGTAGTTGTTACGACCATGTCGCAACCCTATCGGTCCCGAGGTTATCGCCACTTGTCAACGTTTCAAGTCGCCATCTCGGAAACCATCGGCCCCAAAGCTGACGAATGTTTTCGCGAAGATCAAACTCCATTTACGCCCACGTCAAAATAACTCGTATTGTCTGGTCAAACTTTGATACGTCCCCTTTATTATGTTGATCCGTTCAATCTTATGTTTCACATATGTCTATCTATATTTGTAGTCCTTGAACTATTTCCTTTTATTGTAATCCCGCTCTCGGTTATCATCGGCCTCCGAACTAATCATAAACTTCCCGTTCCTAGTCAAGCTTATTGTTAATACCGTGTTCCGCCCTTCTCCCCATTAGTATTTTCCAGATGCCTGTTACTTGTATATGAACCCACTGTAGTTGTAGTCACCAGGCAATCAGAATATCAACTCAGAATACCCTCATACGCCTGTATCAGTCTCATACTAAGAATCCCCCCATCCGCCTTCGCGTGCGCTTGCCCACTCCCGGCCCCGACCCCTTGGCCCGACGCTCGACTTGTCCTTTGATTCCGATCGGTATCACACCAAAAGGTACTCATTAGGATTAGTCTTCGCCCACCTGAAATTTAAGGACACCCTACGGAT
This sequence comes from Hysterangium stoloniferum, assembly GCA_015178975.1. Taxonomy (NCBI): domain Eukaryota; kingdom Fungi; phylum Basidiomycota; class Agaricomycetes; order Hysterangiales; family Hysterangiaceae; genus Hysterangium; species Hysterangium stoloniferum. The sequence goes on along the minus strand of WHVD01000132.1, from coordinate 50,054 downwards.
ATTTGCGAGGGCGCAGCACATAAGCTGAAGCCAAGTCCTTCCGATCGGTCCCTGTTGGCCACCGACATTAGTCAGTTTTCAGTTCTTAACAGTAGTACTTTGAATAGCCATCTTCATTTATACTTGTAGATTCATGAAAGGGCTTGGGAAAATACTTTGTGTATTTATTATCTTTGATACATTTTTCACCACATACATGAGTCATGAGCTCACATACCAACTTGTAAAGCTTTGGGTACTCATCTTGATCTGGAAACTCTGCAGATATCATAGAATCAACTTTTGCAGCAGTCCAAAGTTTTGCCCCCTCTTCAAACCTGTGAGGTATCAGCTTTATCTCATAATTTTCTCTTGAATTTATTAATATTTTCTCGAATTTATTGTATTTTTATTATATTTTTTATTGTGAAATATAGACTCTATTCCTTTTAACTTCGCATAATAATAGCATATATGAACTCATATTATGCTATTATATCTTAGTTAATTTATTATAATTTTTAACTAATTATTTATATTTTATTTACTTAGTTATTACCTTTCGGCACCTTGCTGCAGCCTAGTTTGCGCATTTTTGGAGTCATGTGACTTATTAGATAAGCCTCCAGTGGAAGCACAGGAACACATTATGTCATCATTCGTGCCCGGCGCTTCAAATTTGGGATTGAGGGAATGATTTGTCAGCAGGTGACAATTACAAGATGTCACACAAGTCACAGTCCGGTGTCGGGATGTCACACAAGTCACGAACGTGACTACCCGAGTCATTATTAGGTTCCGCCGACTCATCGTTTGCTTCCATCCCGGGACCGCGGCCTTGAACCTTCATGTTCAAGCAAGAGGTTACAACCCTTGTCTCAGAGAAGAGAATCACATGATAGACAAAGGGTAAATAATGAGTAGAATATGAGGTCATTATGATCTCACTAATGACCTCATAAACTAAATAGTTAGCTAATCATTGAGTTATCAAAATGTATATAAGGAGGGCCAAGTTTCCAATAAAACCAATCTATCACACACATATTTTACAGTACAGCACAGAAGCTTACCTCATCATCCTAAGGACAATAATAGCCTTAGTCTGATACACTAACTGCAAGCACCTACACTTGCAGCATCTTGAATCTTTGTCAGCAACTCTTGGACTTAGCTAATCATCTAAGTTCCCCAGCCTCACAGCTACCCTTTAGGCTTATTAATTAGATAATAAACCTAATAAGTATCTAAGTATCCTTACTGAAATCCCCGCCAATACTAGATTACTCAAGGGCCAGCCCTAAGTTTATTGAATTAATCAAGTACAAGCACTCAGATAATCCAATACATATTATTTTCTCTATTAATAAATTATTTAACACCTTGTTAAATAACTATTAATAGTTACAAATAAGCATACAAGAATCCGAAGCTCTTATATCAAGTCTCTGCCAAGTTACTGCGCATATATTCAGCTTCCAGCCCCTATTCTCAAGGAATAGTTCTTGTATTTGCTAAAAGAGTCATACACAGTTCTATTGAACCTTTCAATAATCAAAATAAGCATTGATTTGAGTTGTTTAAGCTTCATAGCGCAGCTCATTAATCTATCAGTATTTAAATTACTGGACCTTTGCTTGTTTTATTGTTGAAGCTCTGTGACACTATAGCATATATTGAGCTATCTAAGAGAATCCCCTGAATACATTACAAAACCATATGAGCAAATGCATACAAGGGAGTCCACACTTCTGAAATTCAATGGTATGGACATGGGCAAGTGTTTTGCCAAGAATGCTTTCCTTCATAATCAGGTTAAGCAAGTGTGCCTTTTTCAATGCAAAAACATGTGACATTATATCTGGCTGATCAGCTGCAGTTTGCCCTGGAAGAGTTGATAAGCATAATACTTTATCTGGGAAATGTTTGTCTGCTTTTTCTTCTGTCTATCCTCTGTCACTTCTTCAGGTTCAAGTTCTTCAGTAATTCCCTGCACCTCATCCTGCTCCATAGCTGGCTCAGGAAGTGGTATAGTATCATCAACTGGAATATCTATTTGCTCAGGTGGGAGAGGTACAACTTGGGGCACTACTTCATGGTGAGGAATCACTACCTCTGGCAAGTCCAGGTACTATCTCCTCAGGAGCTGGTTCAAGGACTTCTGGCTCTGGAACAATCTCCTCAATGGCTGCTGGGGCTGGGACTATCTCAGCAGGGAGTGGTTCATTTGCATAGGGAATATCCCAGCTCCAGCCTCACTCTCCTCTTGGAAAGAACAGCACATAATGGAGTGAAGCATATAAAGGATTAGTTTCAAAGATTCCTTCCAATCCTCCACCCTGATAATTAAGCACAATGTCCCTTATATCAGTAGAAGTACCATCTCCTGGGAGAATGACTGCCAATTCATCCCCTGTTGGAATGTTGTATAGCCTTGGATCTGTATAAGCCTTATGTGTCAGCCTGACCTGGAGCTGAGGAGTGATTGGTTTGTCTCTCAGATGTGTCATGGCTTGTGTATAGATGTGAACAAAAGGATTAAATTCTAACATCATATCCTGTAATCCAGAAAGGGTTGTAGCATTGATTCTTTTGTCCTGGTTACATGCATACTGTTACAGAGTGCATGTGGAGCTTATCGGAGGGTTTCTGGAGAAACCTGTAAGAAAGCTGGTAGGACTTGGCTTCAGCTTATAGAGTGTGCCCTCATGAGATTGTGTCGTCCAATTTCAGATGGGCAGATGGGAATCCTGGGGAGTCCAGGAGTGGTAGGTGGGTGAGGTTGGAGGGTCAACTGTGGGAATCCTGCAGAGGTCAAGGGGTCAGGCAGTGATGAGTCGAAGGTTGAGTAATAGATAGGTCGGAGCCTGTGGGCCCTGATGAGGTAAAGAGTGGTGTGTTTCAAAGAGGAGATTAGAGTGGAAAATGTACTGAGATTACTGGGGGGAATCTAAGCTGATTTTCTGACTGGATTGTATGTATGTACAACATCTGCCAGACTATATAGACTGTGGAATGTATGTCATACCAAATCCAGTAATAATGAAATCCAAACTAGTAATCATGAAACAAGATAAGTAAACACCAAATCTGGTTTTAGGAATGGAACAGAGTGGAGTGGAGTCCGAAATGTGACAGGTCATTAGACCATAATGGGAATGGGGTGGGAGCGGAGTCCAAAATGTGACAGATCATTTGACCATAACGGGAATGGGGCTCGGTTAGAGGGCTGATGGGTTTTCTGAGCAGAGTCCAGTGACTGATGTGTGGGACAAGCTCAGGAATAGACAGGGATGACATGGGTGGGGTCCAGGCAGGTATTCCAGTGACTGGTACATGAGATAATGAAGGTTGGGCATGGACAGGTCTGATGTCCAGGTAGTGCCTGGAGTCCAGTGGGTTTTCCGGTCATAACACATACCTATACTCTAATGCAATATCTGCTTCATAAAAGTAGAGCTGAGCATAGGAAGGTGTCTGACCCTTATTAGGAATCAGAGCACCATTATTATGTCTAAGTTCCCCATGGAGCTTAAAGACATAAGGACCATGTTCCCCATCAAGCAATGATCTGTCCATTGTAGCACCCAGGGAAGTAAATACTAAAGCAGAATTATATGCCTGGATATTTTTATGAAACTCTTTAGAATCTGCATCCTCAGGATTTTCTAGTAGATGTCATAATGGTTGAGGAGCATCTTCAAGTATAGGTAATCTGATCTTTCTAGATAGACAACAACTGTTAAGTTGCATACATGGAGCTTATTGAAGGGTTTCTGGCGAAACCCATAGGAAAGCCAGTAGGACTTGGCTTCAGCTTATAGGCTGTGCCCTTGCGAGATTGTCTTGTCCAATTTCAAATGGGTGGATGGGAATTCTGGGGAGTCCAGGCGGGGTTCATGGGTTGAGAGGTCAGGGAGTTGAGAGAGATAAGTTGGAGGTTGAGTGATAGATGGGTTGGAGCCCATGAGCTCTGACAAGGGCAGTGTGTTTCAAAGAGGAGTTTAGAGCAGAAAATGTACTTGAGATTACTGGGGGGAATCTAAGCTGATTTTCCCACTGGATTGTATGTACAACATCTGCCAGACTATATAGACTGTGGAATGAATAACATACCAAATCCAGTAATAATGAAAACTAAACTAGCAAACATAAAATGAGATAAATAAACACCAAAATTGGTGTTAGGAATGGGACAGAATGGAGTGGAGTCCAAATTGTGACAGGTCATTTGACCAGAACGGGAACGGGGCTCAGTTAGAGAGCTGATGGGTTTTCTGAGTGGGGTCCGGTGACCGGTGGGACAGGGTTGGAGATAGACAGGGGTAGAGTCTGGCAGGTATTCTGGTGACTGATTCATGAAGTAATGAAGGTCGAGTGTGGACAGGTCTGACATACGGAGTCCAGCGGGTTTTCTGGTAAACTGATAATTGGTGCATGTAGGGTGCAGGTGCATATAGGTTAGTGCCCAGAGTCCGGCAGGATTTCCAGTCATAACAACAACCTCCAAAATGATGATTGTTATTAGAGGAATGGTGAAGATGCTCTGCCATCCAATGTAGTGCATTGCATTTTAAACAAATTACAGTCATTGTTTCCAGATAATGTGGTTACATCTGTGCATTGTCCTCATCAATTGGGTACCTGGCCAGAGGAAGTGGCCCAGGGAGTTCAGCAGGTGGAGGAACAGGTTCAGAAGGCTCAGGAATGTGTGTTAATAATAATGCATCCTCATCCATTGGTATAGGAACAATAGCAGGAATAGGAACATGGTCTACAGGTAAGATAGGAAGAGCAGGAATAATCTGGGAGGGTGGAAGGGCAGCTGCCTGAGCTTGTATAGTAGCAACTCCTCTCCTTCCAACCATCTCTTTCTACAATTAGGAGGGGGAGGTGCAGGGTTCAGAGCGGCCTGAGCAAATAATGCTTCCACTGCTCCTATTCAGTCAATGGCAAGTAACTATAGAAAAAATGGAAACATACCTTAATAAAATGCCTTCTGAATTGCACTTGAGGAACTCCAGCTATACTGAAGTGAATCAATGTGTGAGGAGTTGTGTAAATTGCCACTCAATGTGCAAGTAATATCAACTTGCAACAGTGTGACAATGATATCAACTTATTGGAGTAGTAGCAGTTAAATAATATAATACTCTAATACTCTAATGATAGAAGTACAATTGACCTTCAAGGTGTGGTTGTTGGGGTTAAAAGTGTCTTGCCATTGTGACTACTACAATTACAAATGTCACTGTTGTGGGCTTGTGGACGCTCATGCACCCACAAGCATACATGGACCTTTGCACTACTAAATGCAAGATATATCTCACATTTGGAGTGAAGGAAAAATAATATAAAATATAGGAAAAAATAAGGAATCAAAGCAATACTCAGTTCCCAGAGTATTGCACTGTTTGCAGCCAATCCTTCACATTGCCCCTCATTCTTGGATACCCATCAGATACCAGATTTCCTTTTTGGGCCATCTCTTTATGTCCTGATTAGTATGCCTGTATGTCCAAATACACTATGCCTTTCATCCTAGTTTGTATTCTCCAAGTATCAGAAACCCATACATGTTGGATTCCCAATAGATAAGTTCTCACACATTTGAAATCTAAGGGCAACTGATGGTGACTTTGCAAGGGCACAGCACACAAGCTGAAGTCACATCCTTCCATTTGGACTCTGTTGGACTTCCAACCTTGTGTGAAGAGTGGTGGAAGTTCTGACCGTTCTATATACAAAGAAATGAGTAGAATGGGAGGAAGGATGATTCTAGTGGAGGCCTTGACTGTTATAGTTTGAGACCTGAAGTGTTAGATAGCTCAGATAATGCTACCTATGTGGTAGCTGACACGTTACCCTGATCACCACTCGCTGTAGACCTAGTTTATGGGTAAAAGTGTGTCTGTTTCTTTGGTGCTGAGTGCACCATAAGTATACACAGAGCTTCGAACTAATAAAATGGTGCAATGTTCGAAGAATATAAAGGATAGAAAAATATGAATAAAATGTGTAAAATATAAATAAAATAAAAGGAGTATTTTACCACAATGAAACTGTGGTAAAAGCATACTCCTCACAGTGCCCCCCAGTTCAAAGGGATGGGCTATACAAAGTCCCAGAAATTTTCTGGGATGCCCCCCAGGCATCTTATATGGAGCCTCCCAAACTGTAAGGTACCAAGATCCCAGCACTTGAAGAGAGGTTGGTGGGTTTAGGGGTGGTAAGGGAAGATGTCAATGTGGAAAAAAAAGGGGGGGGGGAATGGATCCATTCTTTTCCTTTAGTCCCTAGTCGAGCACTCCTTCAGTCCTGAAATCCTTTGAATGGCAAATGGACCACTCAATAGCCTCCTAGACACTGCTACATTGTTTCCTTCTGGGATGTGAGGCATTCCTCATAGTAGATGTCCTGTAGGCAGACAGGCTGTCGCATAACTTGTTGGGCAGTGCATCTTGGGGTTAGGAGGGTAGGCTATTGTTAGAGTCCATTGGAATCACCTCCTCCTTAAATGAGTACCGGAGGAGGTTCATGATGCTTCACTGTGGCCAGATAGTGTAAGACTCGGAATTAGGATCTTCCCATGCTGCTAGTCTATGGGATCTAGCAGCATACAAGATACTGTGAGCCTTCCTGGCCAGGATGTATACCCTATACCCCCTATACTGCCCCCCATTTGTGATATTGTGGTTCCACAACAATCGAGACTCTTAGGGTAGATACCCAAGATGTGATATGCAGATTATAGCAGTTTTTGCATAGAGGTGATTCTTGAGATTCTTAGTATACATACACAAAACATAATATACAGTCACTATATGTATGATACTATCATCCTTTGCTTTCATCCTGTTAGGATCCTCACCTTTCAAGGCCCCCACATTTCCAGGCCCTCACAACTTGTTTTTACCCTGGCAAACCTCCTCACAACCTTCTGGCACCCTGACATCAGTGCCTCTGGCTACAGGGTCACTGCCTTAGCACCCCAAAACTTGGTTTACTGTAGATTACCCCTTTAATGATTTCATTCCATCTCTGTTCAAATGGTCTCCCTTCATCCATTGTAAGTATAAAGATTATATGCCACCTTATACCCTTTTAGTACACTTTAGTTGCTTCATATTTAGTTTTAGTTTGATCACTGTTCCTTCCCATACTTCCCCTGACCTGTCACTGCTTCCACTTCCTTGATCAGACTGCCAATCATCTGTTACACTTCTGTATAAAGTCCCTATCATGTATCCTACTGTTATTTAGTTTGAAACTCAACTTAGATTACCCTCCTCTAGTTTTAATTCCCTTTGCTCTCCTCTTAAGCTCTTTAAAGATGTCTCCCCATCCCCCCAATCCTCCCCATCCCCCTCCCAATCTATCCCAATCTATCCCAATCTATCCCAATCTATGTGAAATCTAAGTTAATCAATACCAATCTATCCTAATCAATGCCAATCTATCCTAATCAATGCCAATCTATCCTAATCAATGCCAATCTATACTAATCTATGTTATAGATTGGAATAGATTCACATAGATTCACATAGATTGGCATCAATTGGTGGGAATAGGGGATTGGGAGAATGGGGAGAATGGGGAGAATGGGGAGAATGGGGAGAATGGGGAGAATGGGGAGAATGGGGAGAATGGGGAGAATGGGGAGAATGGGGAGAATGGGGAGAATGGGGAGAATGGGGAGAATGGGGAGAATGGGGAGAATGGGGAGAATGGGGAGAATGGGGAGAATGGGGAGAATGGGGAGAATGGGGAGAATGGGGAGAATGGGGAGAATGGGGAGAATGGGGAGAATGGGGAGAATGGGGAGAATGGGGAGAATGGGGAGAATGGGGAGAATGGGGAGAATGGGGAGAATGGGGGGGATTGCGGATGGGGATATTGTTGAAGACAAAAGGCACTGCATATATGTGGCAGGGTCAACATATTTGGGGACTGTCTGAATAACGGTGATACCAGTGTGGTAACAACATGATCGGTCGTCACGATCAGGCTCCACTCATCCACACGTCTCACATATGAGCACATGGTCCTTTTGTTTATGTAGAATATATAAAGGGATAACCTACATAGCTTAACCTCAGTCCGTTATACTTATACAAGACTGAGGTGAGCACAGAACGATTCTTTCTCTCTTAGTATATGCGCTTACTGTATACAATAGCTCTTCTTTGTTAAAGGTATAGAAAAGAATTGACCCAGCCTGGGATTGAACCAAGGACCTCTGGCTTTATATAAGCAGTGCTCTTAACCACTGAGCTACTGGACCTATTGGTCTAGTGAGATATTATGGATTATATATACATATTCTATATAAGTCCTTCTGACGCTAACTTGGGACTTATACAGTCACACCTGGACTGATGCCAACTAGGGACTTATAACAGCTTGGACATTCTAATAGATATTGTATTTCCAAATCTAACATTCTTAGGTACACATTATATCAGTCCATTATACTTATACGAGACTGAGCTCTTCTTAGGGACTATATATTTCAACAGATATTTGAACTGAAGAACTGTAGTGTACATGAAAAGAGCTTTATACTACATTGAGATGGGTAATCAGAAGGCTGATCAAAGAAGCAAAGTGTAGAATGGATCACAGGGAAGTGATGATGGGAAGACATAGAAACTAATGTATGGTACTAAGAAACAATACTAGGTGGCAAATAAGAGTATACAAGGAGATGGAATGGGTGGAGCAGAGATGGAATGGGGCTGGAATGTACTATAAACAAGTATTGGGGGCACTGCAAGGGGAATTCAGAACTTCTGAATAGATTCCCTGGAGTGAGTCGTGTCTACCACAGTGCTGACACTGCAGAGGGTGACATGGAGGCAGAAGTCTATCCTGTGGAATATTTAAATAGTCTCAACTTTGGTAGAATTTCACCAAGTCGACTTGAGATGAAGCCAGGAGTACCTTTAATGCTACTACGGAACATAGATCCACAGATGGGACTTTTCAATGGTACAAAATTGCGACTACTGAAAATGGAAAATCATTTGCTTTTGGTGCGGATCTTAACTGGACCATGTGCTGGGGAAGAGGCATTTATTTCAAGGATTAAAATCATTACAAATGATGATGAACTCCCTTTTAAACTTCATCGGGTTCAGTTTCCAGTATGACTGGCATTTGCAATGACGATTAACAAGTCACAGGGACAATCTTTGAAATTAGTAGGATTAGATTTGAGAACAGCTGTGTTTGGACATGGGCAATTGTATGTAGGACTTTCAAGGGGAAGAAGTTGGAATAGGGTTAGAATATTATTAGAGAAGGAGTCAAAGAGAACTGCAAATATAGTGTACAAAGATGTATTATTAGATTGAGAATTTGATATATTTTGATTGTTTTTTTCCTGACAATGATTGTATTAGATAGTTAAGAGTTGTGGATGTGAGGGGTTTGCATAGCAAAGTGGTGGGGTAGGTCATTTTGATTGTGATAAATACTTAAGAGTTGTCGACGTGGGGGGTTTGGGGGGTGAAGCCCCCCAACAAGCTGGAGCCCACAGCGAAGTTGTGGGGCCGGTCGCAAAGCGACCGCCCCGCAGCGTAGCAAGGGTTCCTAAGCTTGTCCATATATATGAATTTTGCTTGGTGGGTTGTGGGTCCACCTTGCCTTTTTTAGTAATTCAGGCACCGAGCTTATGTCAGCACGGAGGCATTTCCGCCAACACGGAACCAATTATGCCATCGCGGGAGTATTTGGAATGCTGCAGGTGTATTATTGCCGCGCCGCGGGAGCATTTTCACCTGGATGGAACTATGTTATGCACGCGTGGAATTATTTTATACACACGCGGCATTTTCAACTGCGCACCCACCACGCACCCATCCACCGCGTACACATCCACAACGCACCCATCCACAACGCACCCACTCCCAACACACCCACTCCCACAGCGCACCCATCCACCGCGTACCCCATCCTCCCGCACCCATCCACCGCACACCTGCTGCCATCCACCGCGCACCCATCCACTGCGCACCCATCCACCCGCACCCATCCCCCACGGCGCACCCACTCCCATTCACAGCGCACCCTCTCTCTTTCCTCCAGGTGATGTGTGTACTCTTTCCTTCTCCCTCCATCCTGTGCTAATCCGCCTCCTCTCTCTTTCCTCCAGCGAGTGTGTGTACCATTTCCTTCTCTCTCTGTCCTCCTCTGATTGACCTCTTCTCTCTTTCGTCCAGCCAGTGCGTGTACCATTTCCTCTTTCTTCGTCCTCTGATCATCTTCCTCTCTTTCCTCCAGGTGTGTGTACCGTTTCCTTCTCTCTCTGTCCTCCTCTCATTGGGACCCTCTCTCTTTCCTCCAGCCGGTCCATCTATGATTTCCTTCTTCCTCTGTCCTGCACTGATTTGCCTCCTCTCTCTTTCCTCCAGCTGGTGCGCGTTCCATTTCCCTCTCTCTGTGTCCTCTTCTGATTGGCCCTCTCTCTTTCCTCCAGCTGGTGTGCATTCCCTTTCCTCTCTCTCTTTTTCCTCCTCTGATTGTCCCCCTCTCTTTCCTCCAGCCAGTGCGCATTCCCTTTCCCCTCTCTTTGTCCTCCTCTGATTGTCCCCCTCTCTTTCCTCCAGCCGGTGTGTGTACTGCTCCTTCTCCCTCTGTCCTCCTCTCTCTTTCTTCCAGCCGGTGCATGTACCGTTTCCTCCTCCCTTCGTCCTCTCTCTTTCCTCCAGGAGGTGTGTGTACCGTTTCCTTCTCTCTGTCCTCTGATCGTCATCCTCTCTCTTTCCTCCAGCCACTGCATGTACTGTTTCCTTATCCCTTCGTCCTCCTCTCTCTTTTCTCCAGGAGGTGCGTGTCCCCTTTCCTCCTCCCTCCGTCCTACTCTGATTGGCCTCCTCGCTCTTTCTTCCAGCAAGTGCGTGTACTATTTTCTTCTCTCCATCCTGCTCTGATCGGCCCTCTCTCTTCCCTCCAGGTGGTTTGTGTACCCTTTCCTTCTCTCTTCATCCTGCCCTGATTGGCCTCCATTCTCTTTCCTCCAGCCAGTCAGTCTGTGTCTACCATTTCCTTCTTCCACCATCCTCCTCTGACCAGCCCTCTCTTTCCTCCAGGTGGTGTGTGTACTATTTCCTTCTCTCTTTGTCCAGCTGCTGTGTGTACCGTTTCCTTCTTCCTCCATCCCCTCTGATTGGCCTCAATAAAATCAGATTAATTCAAATAAAATATAATAAATGAATGTAAAATGTTTAAAATAAAATAAATTGAAATGAAAGACAATAAAATAAAATAAAATTCAATAAATCAAAATAAAATATGTTAAATCAAAATAAATAAATTGAGTGACCACAGTAATTACTTGCAGTTGAGAGTCAATTTAACCACTCTTTCCATTTGTAACCATTGTTTCCTTTTGTAACCATTGTCTCCTTTGTAACCATTGTTTCCTCTGTAACCATTGTTTCCTCTGTAACCTTTGTCTCCTTTTGTAACTGTTGTTTCCTGTGTAACTGTTGTTTCCTTTTGTAACTGTTGTTTCCTTTGTAACCGTTGTTTCCTTTTGTAACCATTGTCTCCTTTGTAACCATTGTTTCCTCTGTAACCTTTGTCTCCTTTTGTAACTGTTGTTTCCTGTGTAACTGTTGTTTCCTTTTGTAACTGTTGTTTCCTTTGTAACCGTTGTTTCCTTTGTAACCGTTGTTTCCTTTTGTAACCTTTGTCTCCTTTTGTAACCATTGTTTCCGTTCTCTGAACACTTTCCGTTCTCTGAACACTTTCCGTTCTCTGAACACTTTCCATTCTCTGAACACTTTCCGTTCTCTGAACACTTTCCGTTCTCTGAACACTTTCCATTCTCTAAACACTTTCCTTTCAAACAATGAGTTTCAGAAATACTTAAAAGTTGTTGACGCGGGGGGGTTTGGGGGGCAAAGCCCCCCAACAAGCTGGAGCCCACAGTGTAGCAAGGGTTCCTAAGCTTGTATAATTAGTAATCTTGCATTCTTTTGTATATAGATTAGTAACTACTGTATAGTTGCTTAGTAATACTAACACTTTTTGTTCGTGTCCACAACGTACTGATGCATACCTGCACCTTACTTTAACAGGTTATAGGCCCTGCAGGCTTATCTTTCAGATTTGTCACCACGCATTTTCGTTCCTTTGAGTAGTTACTCATCGTATTCTTTTTAGGCAGCCGTATAGAAGGGCCTAGAAGCCGCAATACTTGCACAGGAAGGACTCTGGGGCAGTATATTGAAGGTGACCATATAAAAGGACTTAGAAGTCACAGTACATGCATGGAAAGGATTCCGGGGCAGTACATCAAAATTGGCACTGCACACCTTATCTTCATTTTTCTCACTAATCTACATCAGCATCGCACACTTATCCAGAAATGGGGAATGAGAATTACTTTCAAAAACTAGGGGAAGAAAATTATAGTACATGGTGTGTTTATATGAAAGCACTTCTCGTTTGCAAGGATGTCTGGGATCTTATTGATGGTTCAGAAACTCGACCACTCGGCTCATCCTCCTCAAAATTGGTCCACACATTCATTAAAAAACAGCAACTTGCCCAATCGGAACTTACTCTTGGTATTGAACCAGAGCAAATCCCTCACCTCCATGAAAATGATCCCATCATCTCTTGGGAAAATTTATGCCAAGTACACGTTGCTCGTGGATTTGCATCTCGTCTTGCTATTTGCCGCCACTTCATGACCATGAAGAAAGATGACTCACAAAGCATGCAGCTCTGGATTGCCGCCGTGAAGCACACCTCGCAATGTCTCAACCATGCAACCAGTCCTCCATCAATTAACATCGATACCACCCTTCGTCATTGGCTCAAAACTCGTGAAGATGAAGAAACGATTCTGGTGCTTACCAATGGCCTCGATGAATCATATGACAAGTTCATTGTCAGCTTGGATTCCATTCCACCTGAACAACTCACCCTCGAATATGTCATCAATCACTTACTCAATGAAGAATTGCACCAGCTTGGCCCTCATAATTTATCCATTGTTAATAACAATGCAGAAATTCAAGCCTTTTTGGCTGCCCGCTGCCATACAATTAAGTGCCCACCAAAAATTTCATGCTTCAACTGTGGGGGACATGGTCATTACCAGGTTGACTGTCCAAGCCCTAAGATTTCTGCCAACACAATGCTGCTGATTGTAATGACAACATCGAAATTGGCGATACCTCAGAGAGTGCAATGGGTGCATACTTGTGAAGAGTCGATAGATTCTGACCGCTCGATATACAAAGAATAGTGTTTATCCAACTACTATTAGAAAGTATTGACCATTCAGTACAATACAATAGGTTACTAGACTGATAGTACTAGTAGAAAGATGCACTACATGTCACAAGAGCAACTGTACAGTTGCTCGTGATGACCAGAACAAGAGAGTAGAAGAGTTGACCTTTACGGTACAACTTGTAGCTAGAAGTAAGAGAGATAATGAGCAAAAGACTGAATATCTAGGGTAGAGAGATAGCAGTGGGAGTCAACTACAGTGTCGACAAGCGCAAAGACTTGAGAGTGGGACTCGACCTTCGCGGTTCGAGTCCGAAGACTATTAGTATGCGAGAAAACACTACCCTTATAGGTAGCTGAAATGTTACCTTTGACACCTCTCGCTATTCGACGTCTGTGTCGTTACGAGGGGGTGTCTGCTAGGTAAAAAGGTGTCTCTTCTCTTGGCACCGAGTGCACCCACAGGTATACACAAAGCTTCGAACTAAGAAATAAAGGTATGCTCAAAAAGTAAAAGGAATTAGAGAAAGGAAATAATACTAGATAATAATGTACTATAATATGTCTAATATTTAACAGCCTGATCATGATATATGCATACCCTTCACAATACTGCATAGATACAATAATTTGCACTTAGGGAGCCTTTCGTTCAAATGCTTCGATTAAGGGATTGTTGAAATATGATATATATAATTAGTAATCTTGCATTCTTTTGTATATAGATTAGTAACTACTGTATAGTTGCTTAGTAATACTAATGCTTTTTGTTTGCATCCACGATGTACTGATGCATACCTGCACCTTACTTTAACAATGTTGAATGAGTAATGGTTGACCTGGATATATTAATATCTTACTGATGACTAATCATCTCAGTAGTAACTGGTTCTTAATAGAACTACTCTTAAAGGGGTTAAGAGCACTAGACATGTAATCCAAACTTAGTGGTCGCTGGTTCAAATCCAGCTCAGGTCAATATTTTCACCCTGCTTATGTAATTCTTACACATAGGTGGGCCCTGATGAGAGGGAGAAACTCACCTATGGAGACATAAGACAAATCCCCCAACAAGGTTTATTGAATCATCTTGTTCTGGAAATTTTGCCACAGTTGATGCTGCACTTGATCAATTGTCAGAGTCTGTAAAAATATAACAATGTCAGGCATGACAGGCACAATGGCCACTCAAAATTCATCTGTGGTCAAATGTCAGCTGTATGTATTCCCATCCCAGAAAGTCCAAAAAGTTGTCAACCAACCAGAGAATGGCCTCATCTTCAATTTCTGCAAGTGGGTTGATTTCAATTTGCATGGCATTGTTAGGACAACACAAACAAGGCTACCAAATGTTAGGATACACACACAGGGCGGGTCTCTGGAGAAACCCGCAGGATATCCAGTAGGACTTGGCTTCAGCTTATAGGCTGCACCCTCACTAGATTGTGTTGTCCAATTTCAAACAGGTGGATGGGAATCCCAGGGAGTCCGGGCGGGGTTTGTAGGTCATAGGTCATAGGTCATAGGTCATAGGTCATAGGTCATAGGTCAGAGGTCGTGGGTCATGAGTCGAGATAGTTGAGAGAGATAGATGCACCGGAGCCCGTGGGCTCCGACTAGTGAGAGCAATGTGAATCAAGCAAGGGTTTAGAGCAGAAAATGGATTAGATTACTGGGGGGAATCTAAGCTAATTTTCTCACTGGATTGTATGTACAACATCTGCCAGTTTATATAGACCGTGGAGTGAATGACATACCAAATCCAGTAATGATGAAATGAAACTAACAAAACATAAAATGGGAATAATAAACACCAAGTTTGGTGTTAGGAATGGAACGGAATGGAGTGGAGTCTGAATTGTGACAAAGCATAACCTGTAACAGGCAATGGAGCAGGAGTGGAGTCCTAAATCGTGACAAGTCATTTGACTAAAACAGGAACAGGGCTTGATTAGAGCAGTGACGGGATTCTGAGCGGGGTCCAGTGACTGATGCATGGGACAAAGATGGACAAAGACAGAGACGGAGTCTGGGGGAAGTCCGGTGACTGATATGTGTCATAATGAGGTCAAACATAATGAGTCTTGATGTACAGAGTCCGGGTGGGAATTCCTATAAACAGACATTTGGTGGGTGTAGGGCGTGGTGGCATACAGGTTAGTGCCTGGAGTCCAGCGGGATTGTCTGGTCATAACACCAAAACACAAAGAAGGAAAGGAAGATAAGATAAGGATGAGGGCTAGAGGATAGAATTTCTAATGACTTCAGAAGATCACACTTGTATTTAGTGGAAATCCTAAGAGATTGGAGGATAGTCACAATTTATTGAATATACAAAGTTTTATGGAAAAGTCCTCATATTCCTAAGTGAGACAATCTCCTTTGGCTATGACTACATGTTTTAGGGGTTTATATTTCATTACCCCAAAATTTCATCTTTAAGACTTGTATGCTCTTTTAAAATATACACAAATGTCACGGTTATACAAGATTATCTGGGTTGTTACCTAATATTTGGGATAAAATGCATTCTCTAGTATCTCTGTGACTTTTAAAATATGCACAAATGTCATAGTTAAACAAGATTATCTGGGTTATAACTTAATCTTTGGAATGAGATGCATTCTCTAGTATCTCTGTGACTTTTAAAATATCCACAAACATCATGGTTAAACAAGATTATTTGGGTTATGATGTAATCTTTGGGATAAGATGCATTCTCTTGTATACATGTGAACTTTCAAATGTAGTTCATATAATTTAAATTTATTTGGTTTAGAAAGTTAATCAGAACTATCTGGCCAGCCAATCTATGTTGTGGAATTTATCCCCAAAAGGATAATCTATATATATTTGTTTGACTAACTTTGTCAGATACAAGATAAATATAAATATTTTCTTATTCTCCAGAGTATCACCTGATGGACTGAATTTGGTTAGATATTAATTCTACAACAAACAATATAAATATACATATATAATTTAGTGGACAAATAATATTTAAAGTTTTGAGTTATCCTCCATTGAACTGTGGTCTAACTATGTATGTACATCCTAGGATATTTACACTAAAAGGAAAACTAAAATAAAGTTTTTAAAAGAAAAATGGAAATAAGGTTTGAACCTTATATTATTGACATGTGTGTGTTGCATGTTTGCATGACATCATGTGTGTATGCATGACATGTACAAATAAACTACATAAAATGAATTAAAAAACACATAGAACTAAATGTTAATCTTTAAATAGTGCCCTGACAGGTATGTTGCAATGTAACCTCTCAGATATTTGCAAATTGCACTGAATCCTCCCAAACAATTGCAAATCACAATGAATTACACTGTAGCCTCTTGAATATTTGTGAATTGTATTAAATCTTCCCAAACAATAGTAAATCATAATGAATCACACTATGTATGTATATCCTCTTGAATATTTCAAATCATGGTAAATCAGGAAAAATCAGTTCAGGGTTTCTCATTTTCAAAAACCTGTTAGCCAACACTAACAAGGCTACAAAAACACAAAGAGGAAACAAGAGATAAGACAAGGATAAGGAGTAAAGGAAGGGAGGTTCTAATGACTTGAGAATATCACACTTGTGTTTAGTGGAAAGCCTAAGAGATTGAAACTTGGGTCTAGTTATGTATGTATGTACATCCTGAAGTATTTATACTAAAGAAAACACTAAATAAAGTTTTAAAAAACTGAACTTTAAAGGCTAAACTTTAAGGAGAAAACTAAATAAGGTTTAAACTTAATATTTTAACATGTGTGTATCATGTGTTGTTTGATGCATGAGAAAATAAAACACAAATTTAAACACAGATAAAAAATAATAAAAATATTCAGAGCCCTGCAAAAGCCTTTAAGAAACTCATGGGGAAATTGTCAATTTCTTCCAGATTTCACAAACACATTTTTTGAATTTCCATAGTGTTTGTGACCAAGGAAAATTTTGTTGAAATATATAATTATTCAATGATTTGACACATAATTAAATTGTAGATTTTATTATGGTTTTTCCCTTGACAAAGCATTAAGAAAACTTTGTCTTGGCACAAGATTTTTTCAGGAAGAAAATTACAGTTTTCACTCAATTCCCTAAGGGGCAAAATTGAGTAGAAATATTTGGTTTTCATTTGGTTTCTCTAGGCATAGATGACTATGGTATGAGTTCTTAGACACCCATTTCTTTAAAAGAGGTTAACTCTTCCTGGTAGCTAGCCCTCCCACTTCCCAACATAAGGTGACTCTCTGGCTTCTTCCCAAGTAAAGGAGGATAGTCACAATTCATTGAATATACAAAATGTTATGAAAAACTCCTCATATTTTTAAGTGAGACTACTTCCTCTGGCTATGACTATATGTTTTAGGGGTTTATATTTCATTACCCCAAAATTTGATCTTTAAGACTTGTATGCTCTTTTAAAATATGCAGAAATGTCATGGTTATACAAGATTATATGGGTTGTTACCTAATCTTTGGGATAAAATGCATTCTCTAGTATCTCTGTGACTTTCAAAATGTCCACAAACATTATAGTTAACCAAAATTATCTGGGTTATGACTTAATATTTGGGATGAAATGCATTCTCTTGTATATTATGCAAACTTTCAAATATAGTTCATATAATTTAAATTTATTTGGTTTAGAAAGTTAACCAGAACTATCTGGCCAACCAATCCATGTTGTGGAATTTATCCCCAAAAGGATAATCTATATATGTTTGTTTGACTAACTTTTGTCAGATACAAGATAAATATTAATATTTCCTTATTCTCCAGAATGTCATCTAATAGACTGAATTTGCTTAAATATTAATTTTACAACAAATAATATAAATATGTATATACACTTTAGTGGATAAATAACTTTTAAAGTTTTGGGTTATTCTCCAAAGGGGTCAACTCAGGATCAGGAAGGGTTAGTGGTGCAGGCAATGCTGGAAGGACATCAGGGACAACATTAGCAGGTTGTTCTGCTGCTTTGGGATTGTCAGACACTTGTAGGGTGCCACTCTCAGGTGGTGAGGGGAAGGTACCATCATTCCAACCATGGGGGGCCTGAAGAGCAAGTTGATGCTGTTCCCACTGAGCATGGACATGTGAAGCACTCATAATAGAGTTCCACACAGCTGTCTCAAGGTGTGATGGGTGATCAGGGACCTGTTCATTGATGCATGAAGAGTGGTGAATAACATTGGGGACCACAGCAGAAACTGGTGGAGGCAAGGGCCTGATTGGGGCAGGTACAGCTAGGGGTGTCTTCTTGGAAGTGGATATGATAGGATATTGATCATCTACACAGGAAAAAAGTGAGGTTAGTAATGGTGGATCACCTGGTAGAAGAGTATGGTGATCAAGAGGAGCCAGAGATGAGGTAATGGTGTGTGGAGATGTCACTCATGACTCTCTAGGAACTTGACATGATAGGAAGAATATATTAGTTTAGATGTGGGATAATAGCATCAATATGTTTTGGAATCTGCATTATATCCAAGCAAAATGCACTCAATGGACCTTTCATAAATCTTTGGGTTATTCTTATTGAGAATGAGGACAAATGCCTGTCATCCAGGTTTCCATAGATAAGACGGGTCTGGCTGTTACCAATACCAAAGTTCCCATAGATGTAGTTTTAGCATGTAGCACTGGAGGCACCCCAAGATTTTTGGAGTTGGAAAACCTTCAGAAAATCTTGCTATTTGGCCAAATTTTCTAAGCATTATTTGAACTGAAAAACTGTTGGAAATCTTGAGTTTTAGTAGTTTTTTCTGAGGACAAAAATGGTATCTGAAAATGCCAAAAATGTTGATCAGGAAATTCTAAGGAAACATTGTTGGAAGTAGCCTATTTTCTATGGATTTTCTACATAGTAAAAGTCTTAAAAAACCCTGGATTTTGTTAGGGTTTTTCTACCCAACAGAATTCTATGAAAACTGTAATAATTTGCCTAGAGAAATCAATTGAAAACCACATATTTCTGCTCAATTTTTTCCCTCAGGAATTGAGTGTAAACTTTAATTTTTTTCCAGCAAAATCTTGTGCCAAGAGATATTTCTTAATGTTTTGTCAAGGGGAAAACCATAATGAAATGGACAATTTAATTATATGTGAAATCATTGAATAATCATATATTTCAACAAGAATTTCCTTGGCCACAAACACTATGGAAATTTGAAAAATGTGTTTGTGAAATCTTGAAGAAATTAACAGTTTCACATGAGTTTCTTAAAGGTGTTTCAAAATAAGAAACCTTGAACCAATTTTTTCTGATTGAGCATGATTCACAATTGTTTGGAAGGGTACAGTGTGATTCACAAATATTTGGAAGGATTCTTTTAGATTCATGTGGATTGTTTTAGATTCAGGTAGATTGTTTTAGATTCAGGTAGATTGTTTTAGATTCAGGTAGATTCTTTTAGATTCAGGTAGATTCTTTTAGATTCAAGTAGATTCTTTTAGATTCAGGTAGATTCTTTTAGATTCAAGTAGATTCTTTTAGATTCAGGTAGATTGTTTTAGATTCAAGTAGATTCTTTTAGATTCATGTAGATTCTTTAGATTCATGTAGATTCATGTAGATTCTGTTAGATTCTGTTAGATTCTGTTAGATTCTGTGAGATTCTGTTAGATTCTGTTAGATTCTGTTAGATTCTGTTATATTCTGTTATATTCTGTTAGATTCTGTTATATTCTGTTATATTCTGTTATATTCTGTTATATTCTGTTAGATTCTGTTAGATTCTGTTAGATTCATTTAGATTCACATAGATTCATATAAATCCACATAGATTGATTGGCATAGATTGGCATAGATTCACATAGATTCATATAGGTTCACATCAATTGTCATCAATTGCCATGGATTCACATGGATTAGGATAGATTCACATAGAGACATATGTAGACTAGCATAGATTCACATAAATTGGCATAGATTCACATAGATTCACATACACTGGCATACATTGGTATACATTAACATAGATTGGTATATGTAATGTTAGGATCCCATTGTTTCACACCCCCACAACTTGTTTCTCACTAGAAAACTATCAATCTTCTCATTATTGGAACATTCACTGACATCATTCTGAATTCCTGGGACACAGAATAACACAGTCTAAGAAGTCTCCATCTTGCCAATCTCTTTGGTCTCCATCCACATAGATGTCTGGATATATCTCAGCAATTAGATCAGACATTTCTGGACCACAGATCATATGAGGAGGGATATCCATTGTATGATACAAAGGCAAATCCTTTCCATGGCCTACATCTAAGAGCCACTGAGCAAACTGATCACTGTGTGGATCATGCTGATCAACCCGCATATTCTTTTTCAAGAAAAGTACCTTGACATGGTTCCAGAGTTGAGATTTTTGAATACATTCACCAATAATCTGTTCTTTAGAGGCACATTGTACAACAGGCAAAGTCTGCTGGAAGTTACCTTCCCAGGCAACAGGAATGCCTCCAAAGGGGAGAGCATCTTTGTCTAATACATCCCTTAGAGTTCTGTCGACTGCCTCACATATGAAACGTGACTGCATTGGAACTTCATCCCAGATGATGAGGCGTACTTGCTTCATGAGCTCTGCCTTTTCTGAGCCCTTTTTGATGTGACATGAGGAGTTCTTCTCACAGGGAACAGGAATTGCAAACATGCTATGAGAGGTGCGACCACCTTTGAGAATCATTGATGCAATTCCAGATGAGGAGACACAAAGGACAATGTAGCCTTTGGCACGACATGCATGTGCAAGAGTATTCCATACAAAGGACTTGCCAGTGCCACCTGGGCCATTGACAAAGAACATTTTGCCCTCCTGCTGCTCATCAACTGCCTTGATGATAATGTCAAAAGCCACTTGTTGTTCAGGATTGAACTTTTCAAGATTGGCTTGGGCACTGGCATGCTCATGATCAAGATTATAATTCTTCTGCTCCCTAATGAGACGATTGCCAATGAACTGATCCCAATTCTCAGTGATTTGTGGCATGGTTGGATAGAGTGAAAGAGACTTTCCAGAATAGCGGAGGATTTTATCAATCTGATAGAGACCAAAGTCATAAATTGTGTGAGGTGCTGCATTGTCAATGTTATATGTAACTCTCAGGATCCAGTCCAAATCATCACAGATAAATTCTTTGAACTCATCCCAGAGTTCTTGAGGTTGTGCAGGAGAGGACATGGTTAAAATGATGACGAACAACCTGCGAAGTTGAAGGCCAGGCTGTATGCGACTGGCTTCTCTGAGGCACATGTTCCACTGGCAATCATCTTCAAGCAAACCACGTGCAACACAGGCTTGTTGAAATGTGGGATGGGTCTCACCCTGAAAAGTCCTTAGATTTTCAAATGAGGTTGCACCTTGGACGACAGTGAGAAATGTACGGAGGTGGAATCTTTCACCACAGGCAGCATTGACAAAATGGATGTGTCCTATGGAAAAACCACTTTGATGTGGCTTCCATGATTTAGTCCTAGCTACAAATGTAAAATACTCGGGAAAATCCATATACAATGTGTCCCTGGCACGGTGACCATTGTAGCCAATAAGATCCTTGGCATTAGCTTCAAAATAAGCCATTAAAGTTGTGCCAGCACACTCTGCCCTTTGTAAAGCCTCAGCAGGACCCTGATCAGCATCAAAAATGACAGTGTTTTCCCCAGGGAGGTGGACACGAAGTGCCATTACTGCAGGAACCTGGGTGTGGAGTTCATTGCACATTAATCGCCAGACAGACTCATGTGCACTAACATATCGTGCATCAAGATACTGTTTAATCTCATCTGGTGTCTTTCCAACCTCCATAGTTGTGCGATCGGGGCCTTTGTAACAGTATTTATGCATATACTTCATTGATCTATTGGTAAAGACCAACTCGACATTGATATGGCACTCAAAGGTGAGAAGCAGAATAGGAGAGTAAGGAACAACATATCTGTTGTCATATGTAAACTTGGGAGTTACATAAACCCTCCCATTGTTGGGACGAAGGTAGAATGGATAGCCTTCCTGATTGACAATGGTGGCTTCACACCAATCCTTTGGGAAGAATTTACCACATGTACCATTGGCCATACAGGCAGCATTTGGATGATGAAGACCGCAGGGGCCATGGGTCATGAGTTGACCTACTAAATTAAATAGTCTGGGATGTGTTTCAGGATCTGGAAAACAGGCAGAAATAATTGAATCGACATCTGCAGGTGTCCTTGGCTTATCCTGCTCCTCAAACCATATAGGACAGTGCATGTGTGGAAGACCCCGCTTTTGGAATTCAATGACATGGATATGTGCTACTGTTTTACCAAAGATATGGCCCTCTGTAATCATTTTCACCATTTTAGCCTTTTTGATAGCAAAGACATGTGAGACCAAATCAGGGTGATCAGCAGGGGTCTGGCCAGGAAGCAATTCACGGGTGACCTCCTCCCAATTGGGATTAGCAGTCATGGTGATGAAGCAGCTGGCATTGCCATACTTGCGTGCAATTGCAAAAGAATTTTGCAGACTTTGCCTCATATCCCTTGAACCGCCAGTAAATGAAGAAGGGAGTATGACCCTCTGACCGATACTATTGGGATTGATATCATCATTTGAAAAAGCATCAACGACCTGGTTGTAGAGTTCTGCATGTATCCTTGGTTGATTTTCACTCAGAAACTTCAATCTGCTCTGTTCTGTGACTGCCCAGGCATCGACAATGTACTGCTGGAACAGCTTTTGTGCATAAAAAATGGTTTTGGCTTCATTTGCTCTAAGAAATAGGTGATAGGCATAATATTCACACTGGGTCACCTTACGACTTTTGTCTTCTTCTTCAGCTTGTTCATGCTGCTGTGCAGCCTGGGGCTGCCAATTGTTGTTTGCATAGGGAATGTCCCATGACCAACCACGCTCACCCCTGGGAAAGAGCATGACATAATGAAGGGGTGTACAAATGGCCTGTCCTTCATGCAATCAATGGAAGGGCCCCCCCCTTCTCTGAACAATAATATCCCTTGGATCACCCTGACCTGTATCACCATCTCCAGGCACAATGACTGCAAGTTCATCACCGGTTGGAAGGTTGTACCATCGGGGATCAGTAAAAGCCTTGTAGCTCAGTCTAACATGTAACCTTGGAGTCTCTGCCTGTGTCCTCAATCGCTCATGTGCCTGACGATAGAGTACTATAAAGGGATTATATTGCTCCATCATGTCCTGCAAGTCAGAAAAGGTTTGATTGTTTAGATTCCGATTTGCCCTGTGATTCTGCCTTATCTGCAATGCATTCCTCAGTGCATCCTCACGTGCCAGTGCAGGATCATGGATGTAAAGCTGAGCATAAGTGGGTGATACATCTTCCCCGTATGGGATTAAGGAACCATGCTCATGATACAATCCACCATGTATTTTAAAGACATATGGGCCCCGACCACCTTGCAAGACAGACTCATCTAATTTGACACCAAGTGATATAAATGCAAATGCATTATTATATGCACAAATATTTTTGTGAAATTCCTTGGCATTGTCTGTATTATCCTCAAGAAGTGACTTTAAGGTATGAGGGACTGGTCCAAGTATTGGAAGGATGATCTTTCCTTGCTTGCAACATTTGCCAAACTTTGGTGTTGTCTGAGAGCTAGCTGACAGATGCTCATCCATCCAGTGTAAAGCTCCACAGTGTGAACACTGTATGTTCATATATCCCACATCATGTCTTGGAAACCTGGCCTCCACAACTGGCTGCCGTCCAATGGGTAATTGTGCAACAGGAAGTGGAAATGGAGGGATGGCTGCAGGGTCTGGAATGGCTGGGGGTGGGGCATTGACTGCAGGTAGGGCAATAGCTGGGGGTGGGGCAAGTGGGAGAATAACTGGAGGTGGAGGAATAGCTGGGGGTAGGCCCAACTGTAGCTGTTGCTGTGCATTTGCTGCTGGAAAAACAGGTGGATGGTGATGCTGTGGTGGTGCTAGCTGCAACATGGGTACCTGTTGTTGTGGAACTGGATTTCCAGGTGGATGGTGAAGCTGTGGTGGTGCCCACTGTACAATAGGTGGTTGTTGTTGTTGTTGTGGAACTGCATTTCCAGGTGGATGATGAAGCTGTGGTGGTGCCCACTGTACAATAGGTTGTTGTTGTTGTTGTGGAACTGGATTTCCACCTGGATGGTTATGCTGTGGTGGTGCTAACTGCAAAATGGGTACCTGTACCTGAGGTTGTGGAATAGCATTAATATGTTGCTGCTCTGGAACTGGATTTCCAGGTGGATGGTGAAGCTGTGGTGGTGCCCACTGCAAAATAGGTTGTTGTTGGTGTTGCTGTGGATGGTGATGCTGTAGTGGTGCTAACTGCAAAATAGGTAGCTGTGCCTGGACTGGTGGCTGCAGTTGAGCAGGTTGGCGTAATGGTGGTAAAGCATCATACTGAGCATACAGATCAGCTACTGCAGCAGAGCCAACTACAGGCTGGACAGCTTCAGGTGCTAATTGGACATTTACTGCCTGTAGTTGAACAGGTACATTTGCTGGCTGATGACTATGCTGGGTATGTGGTGCTAATTGCAAAATTGGTTGCTGCAGTTGAGCAGCTACAGCTACATTGTCTCGTGTACGACCTGGTGCCTGTGGCTGAATAGGTGCATTTGCTGGGTGATGACCCTGCTGTATATGTGGTGCTACCTGCAAAATTGGTCGCTGCATTTGAGTAGCTGGATTTCCTTGTCCACGCCTCTGCCTTTGCCGAACAGGTAGTAATGGTGGCAAATCTCTATACCGATTAAGCAAGTCAGTCATTGCATCAGAGCCAACTGGAGCAGAGCCATTTGCAGCAGAGCCACCTGCAGCAGAGCCACCTGCAGCAGAGCCACCTGCAGCAGAGACACCTGCAGCAGAGACACCTGCAGCAGAGCCACCTGCAGCAGAGCCACCTGCAGCAGAGACACCTGCAGCAGAGACACCTGCAGCAGAGACACCTGCAGCAGAGACACCTGCAGCAGAGACACCTGCAGCAGAGACACCTGCAGCAGAGCCACCTGCAGCAGAGCCACTTGCAATAGAGCCACTTGGCTGAGCAACCAAAAATGGATTATCAGGTTGACCTCTACCAACAGGAAGATCTCCAAATGGTTGAGGAGGGAGTGGTATATTAGAATTTACAGCTAAACGCCGATGACGATCAGATGGAGATGTCATTTGTAATTGTGCCTTATGCTGCCATCACTCCTCCTCCCTATTACGCTCAGGTGTTCGATCCATAATAATACAGCAATCTCAGCAGCAGCAACAGAGACAGAAACCCTGGCAAGAAAGGGAGAACAGAGGAGTGATAGAAATTTGGAGTGAATTAGGCTAAAATAGGTCAAAAATGTGAAAATTAAATTATGAATAAATCTTTACAGCATCAGAGAAGGTATCAATACTAACCTGGAGTTGTTTTGTATCTCACAGGGTCACAGAGGGGATAGAAATAGCAATAAAGCCAAAGGCCACAGAATGGGAGGTCAATTTTAACTGTATGGATTATATCTGAGTAAAAAATGGTAAAACTAATTACAGGGAAAGGACTCACTTTCAATACTCTACTTATGCCTATAGGGAGCAGTCAGAAAAGCAGTAGAGAGTGCCAGGGAAAAGGAATTTAGACAAAGGGGTCTAAAATAGGCCAAAAATGTGAAAAATAATGCATAAATAATTTTTAACAGCATGAGAGAAGGTACCAATACTAACCTGGAGGTATGCTATCTGTTCCAGCAATAATAGAAACAGCAATCAAGGCAATGCAGCACAGAATAGAGGAATGTCACTGTAAGAATAATATTTGAGCAAAGAAAAGTAAGGTTAATTAGAGGGACAGGACTCACCTTCAATACTCCACTTATACTCACAGAGAGGGGTCAACAAAGCAGTGGAGAGTCCCAGGGAAAGGAATTCACACAAATGGGTCTAAAATAGCCCCAAAACACGAAAAATAATGCATAAATAAATTAAAACAGCATCAGAAACCCCAAACCATACCTGAGATTATAGGGCAGGCTTCAGATTGTGTGTTCCAATGAGATGAACACCTGGGAAAGAGTAATTTGACTGCAAATAAATTATTTAATCATTAAAAAAAGCGAAAATTAAATAATAATAGATAGGAGCTCACCACACCTTTTATATTGCCTGAGGAGTTGAGGAAAGCTTCAGAGATAATAACTGTTCAATATTGGGGGTCCAGGGCCAGTGGATGGCCAGACTCTAACTGCAGAATAATATATTTAATTATTAAAAAGCGAAATTTAATAGAATTAAATAGAGGCCTCAACACACCTTGGGATGGGCCCAAATCCCTTGAGAAATAATCTAAAGAGCAACCCCTCACAATTTAAGGAGCACCAAGCTGGGGGAGGGAGAGGGGAAAGGAGAAAGTGTGGCAGCCTCAAGGCTTTGCAGCGGCTATGGTGCAGAATGTTCCCACGCATCACAGAAGTCACGAAAAAGCTCCCAGCGCGCATCACATGGTGTCACACAATGCTCCCGCGGCACCAAAATACTCCTGCGAGTGCAGAAATACTCCTGCGGCATCAAAAATGCTTCCGCGAATGCCAAAAAGCCTCCGGGTTTGCTCCCGCGCTGACTAATAACACCCTTTGGGCGCTGCGCGCCATCACAAATTGGGGAAAAAGCTCGGGCGCTCCGCGCCCTCACAAATAGGGCCTGCGGCACCTAGGAATGCCCACGGACCCACCATGCTCCTTTCACTTATTTGATGGATGGATATATCATATTTCAACACTATGTGCCTTGGTAGGATTGCTGGACACAAATCCACCAATGCTGCATGAGTCACTTTCAATCCCACTTCAAAACATTCCCATTCCCTCTTTTTTTCCATCTCATTCTGATTGATATTGAGGTCATCTAAGAAATGTCCCCAATATACATATGGAACTTCTTCCAATTACCTTCCCATTATATGTCATCAATTGTGGATCTCTTGCATAGTGTGAGAGGTACCCCTCTCATGGGAATGTAACCATCTTATTGGATTATATTACCCATATTGTTTCCTTATTTTCTACTATTTTTAAACTATCTAATTCTTCAATCACATGTGTTTATATTAGTTTGAAGATCTATGTACATGTTAAGGAGTGATCACAGAGCTTATTGGAGGGTTTCTGGAGAAACCTGCAGGAAGCCGGTAGGACTTGGCTTGAGCTTATAGGCTGCACCCTCACGAGATCATGTCATCCAATTTCAGACAGGCAGATGGGAATCCCATGGAGTCCAGGAGTAGTTGATGGGTTGAGAGGTTGGAGGGTCAACTGCAGGAATCCTGTGGAGGTTGAAGGGTCAGGCAGTGATGGGTTGGAGGTCGAGTGATAGATAGGTCAGAGCCTGTGGGCTCTGACAAGGTAATTAGTGGTGTGTTTCAAAGAGAGGAATAGAGCGGAAATGTACTGAGATTACTGGGGGGAATCTAAGCTGATTTTCTGACTGGATTGTATGTACAACAGCTGCCAGACTATATAGACTGTGGAATGTATGTCATACCAAATCCAGTAATAATGAAATCCAAACTAGTAATTATGAAACAAGATAAGTAAACACCAAATTTGGTGTTAGGAATGGAACAGAGTGGAGTGGAGTCCAAAATGTGATAGGCCGTTAGACCATAACAGGGCGGGAGTGGTGTCTGAAATGTGACAGGTCATTTGACCATAACAGGAATGGGGCTCAGTTAGAGAGCTGATGGGTTTTCCGAGTGGGGTCCAGTTGACTGATGTGTAGGACAGGGTTGGAGATAGACAGGTACAATGTGCATGGGTCCTGGTGGGTACATATTCTGGTGACTGATTTGTGAGACAACTAAGGTCAGACAAGGGCAGGTTCATCGTCTGGGTCCTGGTGGGTATTCTGGTTAACTGATAACTGGTACCCTGGGGTCATGTGGTGTAAGTGGTAACACCATTGCTATATGTATATGCAGAAGCCCTGGGTTCCATTCCCAGTCTGGCCATTCATTTTCTACACTTTGAACAATTAGAATGATAAAGGGATGTGGATGCAAGACACTGAAAGTCCAGGAGCTCAGACACAGATACAGACAAGCACCAGTCAGGTGGTTGTAGATTAATATCCATAATTTACATCAACATGTGGACTCAGAGTTAAGGTATTATGCATTAGATTGCTCATCTCCCATCAATTCCATTTGCTTATCATTCAGAACTGTAGCTGTAAATTGCACAAGAAGCAGTGATTTCAACTTTGCCTCTCAGCTGCATCCTTATAATTATCTCAATCATGGTGGTGATTTCTTCCTCTCTTCTCCTCTGTCACAATGTCATACAATCCTGCTCAAATTGCTTTTTTCATTCAGGCAAAAAGTAACAAGTAAGCATGGCTGGAGAGATGTCTCCATTAAAAATGCGAAAGTTTAAGTACTGGATCATGGCCGGTTCTGGTACATGTATTTTTCCACTCCACAAATATATATTGATTTAATGTTCAGTAGTTGCATTACATGACACAACTATGACACTTCCTCAGAAGTATAGTCTATTGGGCTACTGACCAACCTAAAACACGAAACTGAACTTCACCTTCCAATGCTTAATGAAGAACATGTTCAGAAGAAATCAGAAAGGTTTTCACATGCCATGGTTGTGAAAGATAACAGGGACTGTGACATAGCAGGGCATTGTGGGGCAATGGCCATAGGATATGTGTAGAAGTTATCGGAGGATCAAGGAAGGTGGGGAGGTGTAACACTGCGGGGAGGCCAGCACTACTACTATATGATCATAATGTCAAAAAATGTGGATAAATGCACACTCAGAATATTATTATTGGCCTGTAATTTTTTTATTCTTACTGAACTGAGCTCTGTAGGACAGTATGTGCGGAAGCAGGAAATGTATGCCATATTACCCCAATCCGGGAGGGCCCAAATGGGGAAGAGAGTTTGATACAGAGGCATAGACAACCAAGCTGCTCATATTGAAGGGTTATGCCCTCAATTTGTTATGTGTAGGCAGGAGCAAGCTCATCTAAAGCAGCTTGGATCTTGAAAGGGGATTGTGGATACCTCAAATGGAACTAAGGAGGAAAGTCATCACTTCGCCGCCACCAATAATCTCCGTTAACATCTCCACGCTTATCTCATCATGGCCATTTTCATGCATTTCCCAACACTTTTGAGCACCGGATGCTGAGTCTATTTTGCCTGTGTCTGGCGGTGACAGTTTGCAATCCAAGCCATTGCCGTTTATAGATTGGAGACGCCTAGCGGGCGCTCCTGCGCCAAGTTTTCTATTTAAACGTCCGAAGGCACCATTAGAAGAACGCGGAAGTTTAGAAGCAACCCTAGAATGAAAACATTTAAATGCATCTCACGAGTTCTATGTGCGTCCCGCGACTGATGACCCATTGGAGGTGGTATGCTGTTAGGTTGGGGTTGGAATCAGAGCTTTTTAGAGCTGGGAGGAATAGTAGGTATATTCGAAGCTTGATTAAATGGTGACACATGATCCATGACCACTATTCGAAATTGAAACAAGGTGCCATTAAATGAATTGCAGAAGCACTGATTCCAAACACTTCTCATTCCATCAATCAACTTTCTGACCTAACATTTAGTAATGAGCCTGGCCAGCACCTGTTGCATCTTCTACTTTTTTGTGGAATTCTCTCCATGCCTAGTTGAAATTGAAACCCTGCCCATCATTTGCCAATCTGTTTATTAAGTTTATATACGGAGACATTTGTGCCGCACCGGCTCATCGTGCATTACAAGCACGGCGTTGAATATGAGCACTGAGATGATAAGAACGCTTGTCCACATCGCAATTGATCTCTTTTCCTCTTTTCTGGGGCGATATTCGGAGTTACTGTGTATCATACGTGGACCCTCGTAAAATTGGGATGGTCATTCACTGAGATCACCAGCGACACATCGCTTGGGTGCCTGATCCTCGAGCAGGGTGAAAATACCATTTATGTCTGGAAGTACTCTTAACGATCAAACACTGGATGCACTAGGTCTCCTTCGCTTTATGTGCGAAATTTCGTCTACCAGTCACTTCCTTGGGAATGAATAATGTGCAGGATGATATTTTTATGGACACTTCAGATGATTATAACCAAAAGCGTGAGTTCCCTAGGCTACTGGGTAAAAGTTCGCGATTAATGCAATCAAAGCTGGTTCGAGTAAGACTGTTAATGATTTATTCTTCGTCGAGGATGGATTCTCAAATTTCAAAGCCTAGTCTTGTGGGTTTGACGGCAATTATTGCGAACCTGTAGGTATTTTTCATTATCCGGCAATGTCTCGCAGATTCACCTTTGTATCCAGTGTCTCAGGTATACTGGATTTACGGTTCTTTCTGGATGTTCGTGAACGGAATGCCCACCCAAATGGTACATTACAAATACGGGACCTGGTGCCTTGTTCCCAATTTATCTCAAATGCAATAATTGAAGATCTGCAAGATCCAGAAGATGAGGTGCCTTTCGCCAGCCAAACTCCAGGGTAACAAGTGTTGGGTCCATCAGCTAGCGAGCAACGAAACAACGACTCATATTCTATAATCAATCTTGACGATTTTCCGTGGGCAACGGGGGATTAAACCGTGTAGAAGGCAGAACTGGAAACAACACGGTTTGAGGGCAATCCGCTGCATGATGCGGATTGGTGGGATTGAGATATTTATAAGAATATATATCTGAGGATTTGATTAAGCAATTATATGTATTGGATGTTTTCTGTTTATAGAGCTACCCCGTGTGTACAAGAACTCTCAGAAGCAATTTAATCTGGCATCCAGTTTCTTTTTTTTAAAACATTGAAAGGCTGTTGGTATCAGCCTCACTCGGTCGATAACAGACAGGACAAAAGTATCCTTGTTGTAGATGATGGAGTGTAGCGTACATGATGGGTGCTTGGTATGAGAGTGAAAGGTAGCTACTACATCGTGGAGTCTCTTTCTGGAGAGAAATAGTGGGTTTTGGTTAATATATATATGCCCAGGATAAAGGGAGGAGACAAAGGAATATCTTTTTATTAGGGCGGAGAAGCAAAATAGAGATCTCGATTGGGGTGGACAGATAATAAGAGGTCTTGATCGGGGCGGACAGACAATAAAATTGATTAATGGTGATATTAAAGGTGTGTGCATGTGGTAAGACGTCCAGGATTACGAACATGCACCTTATGGATAGATAAACAAATCCTGTTTTCAGGGTAATTTAAGGCATTAATTTAAAGTATATTGTATTGTTGTACCTACTGGAGGCTTCGTTGATATTTCAACCACGTAAGTTGTCATGATATTTTCTGACCATTTCCGCATTATTTATGGCGCAGCAAGTCCATTGTAATAAATACGAGTATAATTAGAGAAGACGGCAATCTCTGTGCTTCGGGTGAAGACGGGGGAATGACGATGTCGCAGTTTCGGCGGCGTACTTCGGGAGAATCTGTATAAACAGGAAATGTGAGGCAACATCTGTTTTGCCTGGTTATAGGGCACTGCAATACAGTGCGGTGCATCTGACAACACCGGCTTCTCCATGGAAGTTGTTGCCCCTCATGTCTCCTGCCAATGATCTCATCCTTCCTGCCAACGACCTCTTCCTTCCCGTACTTCCCTCCCCGTTACTCTCAACAGCCGTCTATCTACCGCCACCGTGTCGCTTCGTCACTATATCTGTTCAGTTCCACCACGCGCGGACCGGGACTCAACGAGGAAGCAGCTCCCAGCATCCTTCCAGTGAGTATATAACGTTTGGGAACGGCTCCAATCGTGATAGGCACTCATTGTGCTCATTCTATATCAGATTTCCAATAAGACGTTATTAAATTGGAGCAGCATTCATTCTAAGGTTTTTGACTTCTATCAATCAAATTTTCTGGCTTAACCTGGTTCTAGCATTCAGTATGCACTCAACGCAAGAATCGGTGATTGGACCTTTTACGGAAGACGCTGAGCCAGGTTATCCCGGACAAATTCAATGGGTCGGCGTTAATGCATTGGTGAAAATCCCTCCTGTACAATTAGACCATATCAGTGTGGGCCAACGTTGTCATGTGCCCTTCATCATTGTGCCCAGCACAGAACAAAGAACGCACGAAAGACTCATGTTATAAGATGGCTTCCAGAACAGGAATGTCCCGCGCTAACCCATCGAGCATTACAGGCTTCGCACTGAATGGAGAAACCAAGATGGCAGCTTCCCTTTCAAACACTAACCCTGGCTCTGGTTCTGGAGCATAGTGATTAGAGGCCATCACGGCACCGAGATGTATCTTGATGTATCTTCGTTCGTGGTAGGAATTGTCGATTCCTTCCTCTCTTCCACTCAGTCACTATGCCACTCAACAGTGCTCAAACCTCTTCCTTCGTTCAGGCAGAAAGTGACCAGTAAGTAGAGGTAGAGAGATTTCTTGATTGAAACTCATCAGTTACTAGCCAGCTCCTTAGATACTGGATCCTGGCTGCTCCTGGTACATATATCTTTTTAATTCCACAAATTCATCTTGATATTCTGTCTAGTCATTGCGATATATGACACAGTCTTGACATTTCCCCAGGAGGTCAGGTTTATTTGGACAGGAAAATTAAGGGGCATCACTCTGCTATATGTGACGGCTCGGTTATCTATGCTTCTGTATCAAATTCTCTTCCCCATCGTTGTCCTCACACCATTGTGGGAGAAGGTATGCGTTTCCCGCTTGAATGTATATTCTCCTACATATTTACAATTTCCCCATCAGTTAGGGATTCCTCTTTACAGCTGTGGGAGAAATAATTGATTTGGTGGTTGTTTTCTTTTAGTGGCTGTTCCTTAACATTGAAGGTTGTTCTTTCTAACGCATTAATCGCGGAGATTTCATCTGGAGGTACGATACAAGTTGTAACGCCAAGATGATCATTAATCGGAATAGGAATTTTATTGGCACGTGTCTATGCCATCATGCATTCACGACGGTATCTGTTCTCATGCTTGGGGTTCATATTTCTCTCGTATGGTATTTCCAACATGGTATGAAGCTAAATATTCTGGATGCTCGAGCTAATGTCTTCTAGGTCAACACAATCTTCGGAGGATGTATCAGTAAATCAAGCCTTGCAATCCAACTGTAGGTGTCGGTTTGCTGCTCATCGCTTTTGATTTTTGACGTCTTAAACAAGTGGTATATTACCAGAGCGACTCAAAAATTTGTAGTAACTAACCGCCTCGCAAAACAGTCAATAATCTTGCCAATGGATTGACACTATTGTATGATGCAGCGATATTTGGAGTAACCTGGTATCATACATGGACTCTGGTTAAATTAAGAAAGTCATTCCCTGATATGACTAGTAGGAAATCGCTTTCGTCGTTAATCCTCCAGCAAGGTAAGAATGTCTTTTGTGCTGAAATACTCTCATCGTCGGATGCTGCATGTACTAGGTGTCCTTCGCTTTATGTAAGAAATTTCATCCTCCTTTACTTACTTCAAATTTCACAATCATGCAGGATAATAACTTATTGGATACTTCAAATTATCATAACCGATAACGTGAGTCCCATACGTTAACCTTTGACATTTCTCGATTGATGCTCAGCCTCGGAAACAAAGTTGGTTCGAGTAAGACTGTTAAATTTTCTTTAATCCATATGAATGCTGAATTTTCAAGCCTACTGTTAGGGGTTTGTCGACGCTTACTCAGAGACCGTATGTACATTTTTATAACCCGGTAATATCTCGCAGATTCACCTTGTGTCCAGTATCTCAATACTACTAGTGTTACGATTCTTCCTTGATCTTCGTGAACGGAATGCCCACCTAATTGGCACATCACATTCATGGGACGTAGGACCGTATTCCTCATTTAAAGCCGTGGCCGGGAAAATCTCAAATAGAATAATCGAAGATCTAGGAGATCTGGAAGATGAAGTGCTTTTCACCAGCCCAGCTACGAGTTCATGGGCTGTCTCCGGACAAGTGTTGCATCCGTCAAATAGCAAGGCTGAAAACAACGACTCCACACCTGCGGTCGATCTTGGGGAGTTCCCATGGGCTGGAGGAAGATTAGAACCTGGAACAGGAAACACCCATGGTATGCGGAACGATGATTGAAATATTGTAGGAGTATCTGTTTTGTGGTTAATTCGAACAACTATATGTATTTGATGCCTTTTTCCTATATAAATATGGGGTTTAAATTCACAAGAACCTCTGGCAAGCAATTTAATCGGGACTCTATCTTCGTTTTTTTTAATTCTTCCAATATGAACGTCATGGATAGATGGACAACTGCTGCTTTCATGATGATTTAAAGCATTTTACGGTCTATTGTTGTACCACTAGTAACTGGATATTTCTTCTACTACGTAAATTGTCATGATATTATCGTAAAACAATCCTAGAGTTAGGGAAACGTTTCAGTTCTAAGTTTTCAAAGAAGTTGCGGCAGGGGTACAGAAGTCTGTTCTTTTGAGTCTAGAAACGAATCTAGAGAGACCACAGACTAAGGTGCACCGCTGTAGACGTGACCAGCGGTTTTGTTTGATAGACGACAAAAATTGATATAGCCATGTCCTTCTTCATCCTCTAGAGTTCCATGAGGGCAACACCGTAATTGTCTCTGCAGAATTAAGTTCGGAGTTGCTGAGAATCAGTGGCGACAAGGGAGTAGTGAATCAAGAAGCAGTAGAGGCTTAACAAGCTAATATAATTATTAAAGGAATCTGGGCTGAAGACTGTGGAGAGCAGCTCCAGCTCAACCCCTCCTCGGACACATCACGTGACAAGGCTCTCTTGTTCCGTGACCACCACCTGCCTCTGGGGTTGGGGCCCCCAGTGCTCGTGGTGAGGGGCGGAGAGGTGGATGACAGTGAACAGGTTTTGGGGCCTCTGAATTCACTGCTCTGTCAAAGTCGGCAGCCTTCAGCCACGCACCAGTGTCGTCTGCGGAACGTCACTGGCACCTACCAACCATGACTGCTGCCTGGCAGCGGTCTACCCTTCCTACCCACCCCCGACTCCAGCATTCACCTATGCACTAGCAATGCAAGACTTTGGTGTGCCTGCAGCCCTTGTCGATGCCTGCTAGCAGGATCTCGGGCTTTTCTTGGGGCTTCGGCCCAAGGCCTCAAGGCCTCAGCTCTATCAATATATAGTAAAGTTGCTTGGTGGGCGGTGGGCGTTTTTAGGCGCCGCAGGCCCTGTTCGTGAGGGCGCGGAGCGCCCGAACCTGGAGGTGTGGGAGAGTGTGACTAATATTGACGCCCAAAGCTCCTTATTACTCAGCGCGGGAGCAAATGCGGAGGCTTTTTGCCATTCGCGGAAGCATTTCTGCGCTCGCGGGAGTATTTTTAGTGCCGCGGGAGTATTTGTGACTAACGCGGAAGTATTTATGCAAGCGCGAGAGTATTTTGTCACGTGCGCGGAGGTATTTTATGACGCGCGGAGGTATTTTTACATGCGCGGGAGTATTATATCAGGTGCGCGGAGGTATTTTGCAATGCCGCGGCAGTATTGTTATACTGCATCCACCGTGCACCCATCCGCCCGCACCCATCCACGGCGCACCCATCCACGGCGCACCCATCCACGGCGCACCTGCTCCCATCCACCGTGCACCCATCCACCCGCTCCCATCCACGGCGCACCCATCCGCCCGCACCCATCCAAGGCGCACCCACTCCCATTCACGGCGCACCCACTCCCATTCACGGCGCGCCCTCTCCCATTCACGGCGCGTCCTCTCTCTTTCCTCCAGGTGATGTGTGTACTCTTTCCTTCTCCCTCCGTCCTGCGCTAATCCGCCTCCTCTCTCTTTCCTCCAGCGAGTGTGTGTACTGTTTCTTTCTCTCTCCGTCCTCCTCTGATTGACCTCTTCTCTCTTTTGTCCAGCTGGTGCGTGTACCATTTCCTCTCTCTTTGTCCTCTGATCATCCTCCTCTCTTTCCTCCAGGTGTGTGTACCATTTCCTTCTCTCTCCATCCTCCTCTCATTGGGACCCTCTCTCTTTCCTCCAGCCGGTGTGTCTACCATTTCCTTCTTCCTCTGTCCTGCGCTGATTTGCCTCCTCTCTCTTTCCTCCAGCCGGTGCGTGTTCCATTTCCCTCTCTCTCTGTCCTCTTCTGATTGGCCCCCTCTCTTTCTCCAGCCGGTGCGCATTCCCTTTCCCCTCTCTTTGTCCTCCTCTGATTGTCCCCCTCTCTTTCCTACAGCCGGTGCGTCTACCATTTCCTTCTTCCTCTGTCCTGTGCTGATTTACCTCCCCTCTCTTTCCTCCA
Source organism: Hysterangium stoloniferum (assembly GCA_015178975.1). Lineage (NCBI taxonomy): Eukaryota > Fungi > Basidiomycota > Agaricomycetes > Hysterangiales > Hysterangiaceae > Hysterangium > Hysterangium stoloniferum. The sequence continues at coordinate 13,540 of WHVD01000132.1, read as the reverse complement.
GCCGGTGTGTGTACTGTTTCTTTCTCCCTTTGTCCTCCAGCCGGTGGGTGTACCGTTTCTTTCTCCCTTTGTCCTCCTCTGATCGGCCTCCTCTCTCTTTCCTCCAGGAGGTGTGTGTACCATTTCCTTCTCTCTTTGTCCTCTGATCGGCCTCCTCTCTCTTTCCTCCAGCCTCTGTGTGTACCGTTTCCTTCTCCCTTCGTCCTCTCTCTTTCCTCCAGGAGGTGTGTGTACCGTTTCCTTCTCTCTTCGTCCTCTGATCGGCCTCCTCTCTCTTTCCTCCAGCCTCTGTGTGTACCGTTTCCTTCTCCCTTTGTCCTCTCTCTTTCCTCCAGGAGGTGTGTGTACCGTTTCCTTCTCTCTTCATTCTCTGATCGGCCTCCTCTCTCTTTCCTCCAGCCACTGCCTGTACCGTTTCCTTCTCCCTTTGTCCTCTCTCTTTTCTCCAGGAGGTCCATGTCCCCTTTCCTCCTCTCTCCTTCCCCCAGCGAGTGCGTGTACTATTTCATTCTCTCTCCATCCTGCTCTGATCTGCCCTCTCTCTTCCCTCCAGGTGGTTTGTGTACCCTTTCCTTCTCTCTTCATCCTGCCCTCATTGGCCTCCATTCTCTTTCCTCCAGCCAGTGCGTGTTCCTCTGATTGGCCTACTCTCTCTTTCCTAAAGTATGTCTACCATTTCCTTCTTCCACCATCCTCCTCTGACCAGCCCTCTCTTTCCTCCAGGTGGTGTGTGTACCCTTTCTTCAGTGAGTGTGTGTACTGTTTCCTTCTCTCTTTGTCCAGCTGCTGTGTGTACTGTTTCCTTCTTCCTCCGTCCCCATCTGATTGGCCTCAATAAAATCAGAATAATTCAAATAAAATATAATAAGTGAATATAAAATGTTTTAAAATAAAATAAATTGAAATGAAAAACAATAAAATAAAATAAAATTCAATAAATCAAAATAAAATGCTAAATCAAAATAAATAAATTGAGTGACCACAGTAATTACTTGCAGTTGAGAGTCAATTTAACCACTCTTTCCATTTGTAACCATTGTTTCCATTTGTAACCATTGTTTCCATTTGTAACCATTGTTTCCATTTGTAACCATTGTTTCCATTTGTAACCTGTGTCTCCTTTTGTAACCATTGTGTCCTTTTGTGGCTGTGGCTTCCATGTGTGACTGATGTTTGCTTTTCTATTGTTTTCCATTTTTGGAACACTTTCCGTTCTTGGAACACTTTCCATTCTTAGAACACTTTCCACTCTTAGAACACTTTCCGTTCTTAGAACACTTTCCATTCTTTAAATGGCTTTAGTTCTAAAACAGCAAAGCCCCAGATATACTTAGAAGTTATGTAATGGTTGTTCCCTTTTGTAACGGTTGATTCCTTTGTAACCGTTGATTCCTTTGTAACCGTTGATTTCTTTGTAACCGTTGATTTCTTTTGTAACCGTTGATTTCTTTTGTAACCGTTGTAACCATTGATTCCTTTGTAACTGTTGATTCCTTTGTAACCGTTGATTCCTTTGTAACCGTTGATTCCTTTGTAACCGTTGATTCCTTTGTAACCGTTGATTTCTTTGTAACCATTGATTTCTTTTGTAACCGTTGTAACCATTGATTCCTTTGTAACTGTTGATTCCTTTGTAACCGTTGATTCCTTTGTAACCGTTGATTCCTTTGTAACCGTTGATTCCTTTGTAACCGTTGATTTCTTTTGTAACCGTTGATTTCTTTTGTAACCTTTGATTTCTTTTGTAACCTTTGATTTCTTTTGTAACCGTTGGATTTCTTTGTAACCTTTGTATCCTTCCTTTGTAACTACTGTTTTCTATGTTACTGTTGTTTCCTTTATAACACTTTCCATTCCCTGAACACTTTCTGTCTAACATGACTTTCCATTCTAATGTGACTTTCTGTTCTAATGCAACTTTCCTTTCTAATGCGACTTTCCATTCTAATGCGACTTTCCGTTCTAAAGTGACTTTCCGTTCTAAAGTGACTTTCCGTTCTAAAGTGACTTTCCGTTCTAAAGTGACTTTCCGTTCTAAAGTGACTTTCCGTTCTAAAGTGACTTTCCGTTCTAACAGCTTCCCTTTTAGAACAATGGGCCTCAGAAATACTTAAGAGTCATGGATGCGGGGGGGTTTGGGGGGCGAAGCCCCCCAACAAGCCGGAGCCCGCAGCGAAGTTGTGGGGCAGGTCACGAAGTGACCGCCCCGCAGCGTAGCAAGGGTTCCCAGGCTTGTCATATAAAGTAAAGTTGTACGGTGGGTGGTGGGCGTTTTTAGGCGCCGCAGGCCCTGTTCGTGAGGGCGCGGAGCGCCCGAACCTGGAGGTGTGGGAGAGTGTGACTAATATTGACGCCCAAAGCTCCTTATTACTCAGCGCGGGAGCAAATGCGGAGGCTTTTTGCCATTCGCGGAAGCATTTCTGCGCTCGCGGGAGTATTTTTAGTGCCGCGGGAGTATTTGTGACTAACGCGGAAGTATTTATGCAAGCGCGAGAGTATTTTGTCACGTGCGCGGAGGTATTTTATGACGCGCGGAGGTATTTTTACATGCGCGGGAGTATTATATCAGGTGCACGGAGGTATTTTGCAATGCCGCGGCAGTATTGTTATACTGCATCCACCGTGCACCCATCCGCCCGCACCCATCCACGGCGCACCCATCCACGGCGCACCCATCCACGGCGCACCCATCCACGGCGCACCTGCTCCCATCCACCGTGCACCCATCCACCCGCTCCCATCCACGGCGCACCCATCCGCCCGCACCCATCCAAGGCGCACCCACTCCCATTCACGGCGCACCCACTCCCATTCACGGCGCGCCCTCTCCCATTCACGGCGCGTCCTCTCTCTTTCCTCCAGGTGATGTGTGTACTCTTTCCTTCTCCCTCCGTCCTGCGCTAATCCGCCTCCTCTCTCTTTCCTCCAGCGAGTGTGTGTACTGTTTCTTTCTCTCTCCGTCCTCCTCTGATTGACCTCTTCTCTCTTTTGTCCAGCTGGTGCGTGTACCATTTCCTCTCTCTTTGTCCTCTGATCATCCTCCTCTCTTTCCTCCAGGTGTGTGTACCATTTCCTTCTCTCTACATCCTCCTCTCATTGGGACCCTTTCTCTTTCCTCCAGCCGGTGTGTCTACCATTTCCTTCTTCCTCTGTCCTGCGCTGATTTGCCTCCTCTCTCTTTCCTCCAGCCGGTGCGCGTTCCATTTCCCTCTCTCTCTGTCCTCTTCTGATTGGCCCCCTCTCTTTCTCCAGCCGGTGCGCATTCCCTTTCCCCTCTCTCTTTGTCCTCCTCTGATTGTCCCCCTCTCTTTCCTACAGCCGGTGCGTCTACCATTTCCTTCTTCCTCTGTCCTGTGCTGATTTACCTCCCCTCTCTTTCCTCCAGCCGGTGTGTGTACTGTTTCTTTCTCCCTTTGTCCTCCAGCCGGTGGGTGTACCGTTTCTTTCTCCCTTTGTCCTCCTCTGATCGGCCTCCTCTCTCTTTCCTCCAGGAGGTGTGTGTACCATTTCCTTCTCTCTTCATCCTCCTCTAATTGGCCTCCTCTCTCTTTCCTCCAGCCTCTGCGTGTACCGTTTCCTTCTCCCTTCGTCCTCTCTCTTTCCTCCAGGAGGTGTGTGTACCGTTTCCTTCTCTCTTCGTCCTCTGATCGGCCTCCTCTCTCTTTCCTCCAGCCTCTGTGTGTACCGTTTCCTTCTCCCTTCGTCCTCTCTCTTTCCTCCAGGAGGTGTGTGTACCGTTTCCTTCTCTCTTCATTCTCTGATCGGCCTCCTCTCTCTTTCCTCCAGCCGCTGCCTGTACCGTTTCCTTCTCCCTTCGTCCTCTCTCTTTTCTCCAGGAGGTCCATGTCCCCTTTCCTCCTCTCTCCTTCCCCCAGCGAGTGCGTGTACTATTTCATTCTCTCTCCATCCTGCTCTGATCTGCCCTTTCTCTTCCCTCCAGGTGGTTTGTGTACCCTTTCCTTCTCTCTTCATCCTGCCCTCATTGGCCTCCATTCTCTTTCCTCCAGCCAGTGCGTGTTCCTCTGATTGGCCTACTCTCTCTTTCCTAAAGTATGTCTACCATTTCCTTCTTCCACCATCCTCCTCTGACCAGCCCTCTCTTTCCTCCAGGTGGTGTGTACCCTTTCTTCAGTGAGTGTGTGTACTGTTTCCTTCTCTCTTTGTCCAGCTGCTGTGTGTACTGTTTCCTTCTTCCTCCGTCCCCATCTGATTGGCCTCAATAAAATCAGAATAATTCAAATAAAATATAATAAGTGAATATAAAATGTTTTAAAATAAAATAAATTGAAATGAAAAACAATAAAATAAAATAAAATTCAATAAATCAAAATAAAATGCTAAATCAAAATAAATAAATTGAGTGACCACTGTAATTACTTGCAGTTGAGAGTCAATTTAACCACTCTTTCAATTTGTAACCATTGTTTCCATTTGTAACCTGTGTCTCCTTTTGTAACCATTGTGTCCTTTTGTGGCTGTGGCTTCCATTTGTGACTGATGTTTGCTTTTCTATTGTTTTCCATTTTTGGAACACTTTCCGTTCTTGGAACACTTTCCATTCTTAGAACACTTTCCACTCTTAGAACACTTTCCGTTCTTAGAACACTTTCCGTTCTTAGAACACTTTCCGTTCTTAGAACACTTTCCATTCTTTAAATGGCTTTAGTTCTAAAACAGCAAAGCCCCAGATATATTTAGAAGTTATGTAATGGTTGTTCCCTTTTGTAACCGTTGATTCCTTTGTAACCGTTGATTCCTTTGTAACCATTGATTTCTTTGTAACCATTGATTTCTTTTGTAACCGTTGTAACCATTGATTCCTTTGTAACTGTTGATTCCTTTGTAACTGTTGATTCCTTTGTAACCGTTGATTCCTTTGTAACCGTTGATTCCTTTGTAACCGTTGATTCCTTTGTAACCTTTGATTCCTTTGTAACCGTTGATTCCTTTGTAACCGTTGATTTCTTTTGTAACCATTGATTTCTTTTGTAACCTTTGATTTCTTTTGTAGCCTTTGATTTCTTTTGTAACTGTTGATTTCTTTGTAACCTTTGTATCCTTCCTTTGTAACTACTGTTTTCTATGTTACTGTTGTTTCCTTTATAACACTTTCCATTCCCTGAACACTTTCTGTCTAACATGACTTTCCATTCTAATGTGACTTTCTGTTCTAATGCAACTTTCCTTTCTAATGCGACTTTCCATTCTAACATGACTTTCCATTCTAAATGACTTTCCGTTCTAATGCAACTTTCCTTTCTAAATGACTTTCCGTTCTAATGCAACTTTCCTTTCTAAAGTGACTTTCTGCTCTAACACGACTTTCTGTTCTAACAAGACTTTCTGTTTCTAATGCAACTTTCCTTTCTAATGCAACTTTCCATTCTAATGTGACTTTCCATTCCAAAGTGACTTTCCGTTCTAAAGTGACTTTCCGTTCTAAAGTGACTTTCCGTTCTAAAGTGACTTTCCGTTCTAAAGTGACTTTCCGTTCTAAAGTGACTTTCCGTTCTAAAGTGACTTTCCGTTCTAAAGTGACTTTCCGTTCTAAAGTGACTTTCCGTTCTAAAGTGACTTTCCGTTCTAAAGTGACTTTCCGTTCTAAAGTGACTTTCCGTTCTAAAGTGACTTTCCGTTCTAAAGTGACTTTCCGTTCTAAAGTGACTTTCCGTTCTAAAGTGACTTTCCGTTCTAACAGCTTCCCTTTTAGAACAATGGGCCTCAGAAATACTTAAGAGTCATGGATGCGGGGGGGTTTGGGGGGCGAAGCCCCCAACAAGCCGGAGCCCGCAGCGAAGTTGTGGGGCAGGTCACGAAGTGACCGCCCCGCAGCGTAGCAAGGGTTCCCAGGCTTGTCCATATAATGAATTTTGCTTGGTGGGTTGTGGGTCCACCTTGCCTTTTTTAGTAATTAAGGCGCCCAGATTATGTCATCACCCAGGCTTTTGGATTCCTGTCACACATGTCCCGTCACCCGCGTTCCTGTCACGGATGGCCATCGTCGTTTACCAACGCGCGCACTCAGTCCCATCCACCGCGCACCACTCCCATCCACGGCTGACCCGCACCCATCCACCGCGCACCCATCCACCGCGCACCCATCCACCCGCACCCATCCACCCGCACCCATCCACCGCGCACCCATCCACCGCGCACCCATCCACCCGCTCCCATCCACCCGCTCCCATCCGCCGCGCACCCATCCACCGCGCACCCATCCACCGCGCACCCATCCACCGCGCACCCATCCACCGCGCACCCAACCACCCGCACCCATCCAGCCGCACCCATCCACCGCGAACCCAACCACCCGCACCCATCCAGCCGCACCCATCCACCCGTACCCATCCACCCGTACCCATCCACCGCGCACCCACCCACGGCGCACCCATCCACCCGCTCCCATCCGCCGCGCACCCATTCACCGCGCACCCATCCGCCGCGCACCCATCCACCGCGTACCCATCCATCACGCACCCACTCCCATCCACGGCGCACACACTCCCATCCATGGGCACATGCCTGCCCGCCCACTCGGGCACAAACCGGCAAAGCGCGTTCCGTTTGCCAACGCGCGCACGCGCCACGCCTGTTCGCAACGCGCTGTGCCCATTTGTGCCCAATTGGGCGTGCACCCTGCTCTGATTGGCCCCTCCAGTTGGTGCGTGTCCCCTTTCCTTCTCTCTTCATCCTCCTCTGATCGTCCTCACCTCTTTCCTCCAGGATGTGTGTCCCCTTTCCTTCTCTCTTTGTCTGTCTGTCTTTCCTCCAGTTGGTGCGTGTCCCCTTTTCTTCTCTCTTCGTCCTCCTCTGATTGCCTCCTCTCTCTTTCCTCCAGGATGTGTGTGTACCCTTTCTTTCTCTCTTCGTCCTCCACTCATGGGCCTCCTCTCTTTCCTCCAGGAAGTGCATGTACCCTTTCCTTCTCTCTTCGTCCTCCTCTGATGGCCTCCTCTCTTTCCTCCAGCAAGTGCGTGTCCCCTTTCCTCCTCTCTTTGTCTGATCGTCCTCCTCTCCCTTTCCTCCAGCGAGTGCGTGTACCCTTTCCTTCTCTCTTTGCCCTCCTCTGATTGTCCTCCTCTCCCTTTCCTCCAGTGAGTGTGTACCCTTCCCCTCTCCCTTTTTTCTCCAGGAGGTGCGTGTACCCTGTCTTTCTCTCTTTGTCTTCTTCTAATCGTCCTCCTCTCTCTTTCCTCCAGGAGTTGCATGTAGCCTGTCTTTCTCCCTTTGTCCTCCTCTCTTTCCTCCAGGCGGTGGGTGTACAGTTTCCTTCTCTCTTCATCCTCCTCTGATTGTCCTCCTCTCTTTCCTCCAGCCAGTGTGTGTACCATTTCCTTCACTCTCCGTCCTGCTCTGAATGGGCCCCTCTCTCTTTCCTCCAGATGGTGTGTGTACCATTTCTTTCTCTCTCCATCCTGCTCTGATTGGCCTCTCTTGCCTCCAGGTGGTGCATGTACCATTTCCTTCTTCCTCCATCCTGCTCTGATCAGCCCCATCTCTCTTTCTTCCAGGGTGCCTGTGCTGTTTCCTTCTCTCTTTGTCCTCTGATTGACCTCCTCTCTCTTTCCTCCAATGAGTGTGTGTACTGTTTCCTTCTCTCTTCCTCCCCATCTGATTGGCCTCCTGTCTGTCCTCCCGGAGGTGCGTGTCCCCTTTCCTTCTCTTTTTGTCCTCTGATCACAGCAATCCTAAAATAAAAATAATATACATTAAATAAAAATACAATGGAATAAATTAAAATAAAATGCAGTAAATTAAAGTGAAATTCAATAAATTAGAATAAAATACAATAAATCAAAATAAAATACATGAATCATGATGAACTAAGTAAATCAAAATAAATAAATCAGCTACCCACATTAATTAGTTGACTGACTGTCAATTCAACCATTGGAACCATTCTTCCGTTGGTAACCATTGTTCCATTTGTGACCATTGTTCCTTTGGTAACCATTTTTCCTTTTGTAATGATTCATCCTTTTATACATTGTTCCCTTTGTAACTGTTTGTTCTTTTATAAGTGTTGTTTACTTTGTACCATTGTTTCCTTTGTAACCATTGATCCTTTTGTAACCATTGATCCATTTGTAACCATTGTTCCTTTTGTAACCATTGTTCCTTTTGTAACCATTGTTCTATTTGTAACCATTGTTCTATTTGTAACCATTGTTCCTTTTGTAACCATTGTTCCTTTTGTAACCATTGTTCCTTTTGTAACCATTGTTCCTTTTGTAACCATTGTTCCTTTTGTAACCATTGTTCCTTTTGTAACCATTGTTCCTTTTGTAACCATTGTTCCTTTTGTAACCATTGTTCCTTTTGTAACTGTTATTTCCATTCTCTAAACACTTTCTGTTCTTTACACAGTTTCCGTTCTTTACACAGTTTCCGTTCTTTACACAGTTTCCGTTCTTTACACAGTTTCCACAATTTTTGTTCTCTAAACACTTTCCCTTCTTTGCATGGTTTCCACAATTTCTGTCTCTGTTCTACAAATACTTTCCATTCTACAAACACTTTCCGTTCTACAAATACTTTCCATTCTACAAACACTTTCCGTTCTACAAATACTTTCCATTCTACAAACACTTTCCGTTCTACAAACACTTTCCGTTCTACAAACACTTTCCGTTCTACAAACACTTTCCGTTCTACAAACACTTTCCGTTCTACAAACACTTTCCGTTCTACAAACACTTTCCGTTCTACAAACACTTTCCGTTCTACAAACACTTTCCGTTCTACAAACACTTTCCATTCTACAAACACTTCTGTTCTACAAACATTTCCGTTCTCGGAACACTTTCCGTTCTCTGAACACTTTCCGTTCTCTGAACACTTTCCATTCTCTGAACACTTTCCGTTCTCTGAACACTTTCCGTTCTCTGAACACTTTCCGTTCTCTGAACACTTTCCGTTCTCTGAACACTTTCCGTTCTCTGAACACTTTCCGTTCTCTGAACACTTTCCGTTCTCTGAACACTTTCCGTTCTCTGAACACTTTCCGTTCTCTGAACACTTTCCGTTCAAACAATAAGTCTCAGAAATACTTAAGAGTTGTCGACGCGGGGGGGTTTGGGGGGCGAAGCCCCCAACAAGCTGGAGCCCGCAGCGAAGTTGTGGGGCCGGTCGCAAAGCGATCGCCCCGCAGCGTAGCAAGGGTTCCTAAGCTTGTACCATGTATATATCTACATGCCCCCCCCTTTGCTTACTAAAATCCCTTTCACATACGTAGCTCACTCGGGACTTCATACCACTGTAGCATAGTTTCTCTGGGGGCCTTTTCACCCCCTAGCCGCAGTTAGCCATTGTTGCTTGAAATGGGATACAAATATATCAAAAAAAAAAAAGGACACATCACGTGAAGGATCATGTGACTGCCAAAAAATATTGTAACAACATTGAATGGAAAACATACATAGACTATGGACAACATAGAAGTCCTATTATAAATCAAGACCCTATTACAATATACCTGTAACAATCATTATATCTAAGTGTAATGAGTATCTAGTTCTGATGGTAAGAGAGAAAGAAAGTGTACCTCAGTCAACGGGTGGATAGGAATCGACTGAGGTAGCTCTTAGTAGTTTGAATGTATTTATACGTCTCCGGATGGAGATACCCATAAATCAAATGCTTCTCACTGACTCCCAATTGTATTACATCTTAGAGCATGCGTAAGCCTCATTTCACAACAAGTCCACATCTGTGTTGAAACAGTTGAATAACACTTTGCAGAACACCCCTGTGAGTGTGATTGGAAAGTAAACACTAAGTATATTCAACTGTAAAGACATACCTATGAGTGTGATTGGAAAGTAAACACTAAGGAGACTTTCCCACACCCACAGTGGTCCCCAATGATACTATCGTCCACCTGCACTTCAAGTTACTGGCCAAAGTCATTGTATCGGAAACCATCAGTAACCCGACACTGATGTATACCCTCATGGTGATCAAACCCCGTTTATGCCCCTGTCAAGTTATACTTGTACTATCTGGTTATGCTTTGATACGTCCCCTTTTACTTATGATGATCTGTTCCACGCTATGTTTCACCTATGCCTGTATATATTTGTAACCCTTGGACTATTTCCTTTTCTCATAATTCTGCTCTCAGTTAATTGTGGCTTCCAATCTTATTGTAACCTTCCAGTTTCTAGTCAAGTCTATTTGTCAATAGTAATTCCACTCTTTCCTTAATTAGTAGTTTCTAGATGCCGATAACTCATATATAAACCTGCTGTAATGTAGTTACTAGACAATCAGAATATCAACTCAGAACACTCATATACATGTCTCATAGTCTCACTTCAAGTATCCCACTCTCTGCCTCTGCTTGTGCTCACTCACCCTCAGTCTCTGATCCCTCAACCCGACACTCAGTTTATCCTTCAGCTTCCAATCGGTAACTCACCATGAGGTACTTGATAGGACTAGTTTTCACCCACCTGAAATTTAAGGACACCTGATGGTAACTTGCAAGGGCACAGCACATAAGCTGAAGCCAAGTCCTTCCATTCAGTCCCCATCAGTCTACTGACATCAGTCAGTTTTCTGTTCCTAACACTAACCCTGTGTCTCATGCACCAGTCCTTGGACTCTGCCAGACTCCCTGCACATCCAACCTGTCTATACCTGACATTGTCTCATGCATCAAGTCCCCAGACTCTACCCAGACTCCTCGAGCCTTCTAACTGAGTCCCACTCCAGTTATGGTCTAATGACCTGTCATGTTTCAGACCCCACTCCCATTCCATTCTGTCCCTAATACCTAGTTTGGTATTTACTTGTTTTGTTTTATGTTTAATAGTTCTGCCCCTCATTAATACCAGATTTGGTATTATTACATTTCACAGTCTATATAAGTCTCCTATATTCATGTACTTAGAATCCAGTTTGAATCTCAAACAAGTTACACTCTCAAACAAGTTACACTCTCAAACAAGTTACACTCTCAAACAAGTTACACTCTCAAACAAGTTACACTCTCAAACAAGTTACACTCTCAAACAAGTTACACTCTCAAACAAGTTACACTCTCAAACAAGTTACACTCTCAAACAAGTTACACTCTCAAACAAGTTACACTCTCAAACAAGTTACACTCTCAAACAAGTTACACTCTCAAACAAGTTACACTCTCAACAAGTTACTCTCAAACAAGTTACACTCTCAAACAAGTTACACCCCTGATCCAGTCTCTGCTCCTCTTGTCTGTCTGCATGCTTGATTCCCGGAACTCCCATGGAAACTCCAGAATCTACATCTTCCTGTCTGCATTCTGTCAGCTCGAAATATGGACACCTGAATGAGTGTACAATGGCACAGCCTATAAGCTGAAGCCAAGTCCATCTCGGTGGTACAATTTCTGGTAATTATTCTGATACACCTTGTACTAATATCCCCAGACTATTACCCGGGGACTCCGTGGGACAATTCCTGAAAAAGTGTGTGTTCAGAATAAGTACTGGAAACATTCTGCAGGACTTCCTCAGAGCTTATCCTTTGTTCGGAACTTAACAACAAGTATAATTTGACAGGGGCTGTAGCAAGGTTTGATTGCCATGAGAGTGTACATCAGTGTCAGGTTTACCAATGGTGGCTAATATGATGATGTGATGATAACTTGAGGTGATAGCATTGTCGGGTATCTTTGGGTCGTGACACAGTTGTAACAGTTCCTAAGTTTGTCATCATCAACTAAGTAAAAGGAGCATGGTGGGTGGTGGGTGTTTTTAGGCATGGTGTGAGGGTGCGGAGTGTTACGACTGTGTCGCAACCTGATGGTCCCCAAGGTTATTGCCACCTATCGATGTTTCAAGTTAGCATTCAAGTCATCACATCGGAAACCATCGGACTCCCGATGCTAACGTATGCTTTCACAGTGATCAAACTCCGTTTATACCCCCATCAAAATATACTTGTACTATCTGGTTAAACTCTGATACATCCCTTTTTATTATGACGATCTGTTCTACTCTATGTTTCACATATGTCTATATATACTTGTAACCCTCGGACTATTTCCTTTTCTTGTAATCCTGCTCTCGGTTATTTCATGGCCTCCGAACTAATTGTAACCCTTCCCGTTCCTAGTCAAGCTTATTTGTCAATAATGTTTTCCACCCTTCTTCTAGTTATTATTTTCTAGATGCCGAACATTTGTATATGAACCCGCTGTAGTTGTAGTTACTAGGCAATCAGAATATCGACTCAGAATACCCTCATACATCTCTAGCAGTCGCATACTAAGTATTCCGCCTTCCACCTTCACGTGCGCTCACCCACTCTCAGTCCCCGACCCCTTGGCCTGACACTCGACTTATCCTTCAGTCCCAATTGGTAACTCACCGAGAGGTACTTGTCAGGACTAGTCTTCACCTGTCCGAAATTTAAGGACACCTGACAGATATTTGCGAGGGCACAGCACATAAGCTGAAGCCAAGTCCTTCTGATCAGTCCCTGTCAGCCTACCAACATAAGTCAGTTTTCAGTTCTTAACACGGAGAACCCAAATTGTTCTAATAGAGTACAGAAATCCTGATGAGGGCGAGTTGTCCTGATAAGGGTGCATTACATAGCATCTGAATTCTCTTATTACTGAGCATGGGAGTATTTCTGCACTTGTGGGAGTATTTCATCACACTGTGGGTGTTTTCTGCACTCATGGGGGAGTATTTTTGGCACTGTGTTTTAGGTGCTGCTATGTGAGGGCATGAAGCACCAAATACTTCCCTGTGGGAGAGTGTGACTAAGCTGAGGGTGCATTAGTGCCCAAAGTCTCTTATTAGTGAGCATAGGCGCATTTCTGCACTCACAGGAGTATTTCATGGCACTGTGGGAGTATTTTGTAATAGGCACAGAAGTATTCTGTCATGCGTGGTGGTATTTTTACATGTGCTGGAGTATTTTGTCATGTGCCCAGAGGTATTTTTTCATGCCACCCCAGAGTATTGTTGTACATATGAGAGCATTTTTGGTAATATGTATGTAGGAGTATTTTGTGACACTGCGGGAGTATTTGTTGCATGTGTGGTAGTATTTCCCATGCCCCTCAAGATCACATTTCCCATGGCCCTGCCAGATGGATTTCCTGTGCCCATCTCCCATGACTCTCCCAGGTGAATTTCCCATGCCCCTCATAGACACTGTTCCCACAGCTCTGCTGGATGAATTTCCTGCACCCCTCATACACACATTTCCCATGACCTTTCCAGAAGAATTTCATGGCTGTGCCTAATGAATTTCACATGCCTATTTCCCACACCCTTCAATGGGGTATTTCAATACCAGTTCTCTGGAGAAAGATCACATATCCCTGGAGGAGGTCTATAAGGATTTCTGGGAAAATATCAATAAAATCAGAATAATTCAAATAAAATAAAATAAATCAAAATAAAATGTTGATAAATCAAGGGCAAAAAACAATAATTGAAAATAAAATAAAATAAATCAAAATAAAATTCAATAAATCCAAAAACAATATAATAACTCAATAAAATTCAAAAATTCAAAATAAAATTCAAAATAAAAT